>BGNK01001446.1:38192-118908 GCA_003297005.1 Symbiodinium sp. clade A Y106 | reverse complement strand
CAACCCTTACAGATCTTGAACTCCGAGGGTGGGGCCTTGGGTTGATGGCGCCCCAGATTTCTAAATCACAACCCTCACAAATGTTGAAAGATCGAGGTTGGGGCCTTGGACTGATGGGGTGCACCTGATGTAAAAAATCAAAAACTCCGAGGATAAGGCCTTGGACTGATGGAGCGCGCCTGATTTTCAAAATCAAATCTCTTATAGATCTTGAACTCCGAGGATAAGGCCTTGGACTGATGGAGCGCCCCTGTTTTTCTGATCAGCACTCTTAGAGAGCATGAAACTCCGAGGGTGGGCCCTCGGACACGCCTGATTTTTGAATCAGAACCTTTACAGATCTTGAACTCCGAGGGTGGGGCCTTGGGTTGATGGGGCGCCCCTGATTTCCAAATCACAACCCTTACAGATCTTGAACTCTGAGGGTGGGTCCTTGGACTGAGGGGCTGCCCNATTTCCAAATCACAACCCTTACAGATCTTGAACTCTGAGGGTGGGTCCTTGGACTGAGGGGCTGCCCCTGATATCGGGTTTGTCGGGTTTAGCGGGTTTATCGGGTTTAGCGGGTTTATGGGGTTTAGCGGGTTTATCGGGTTTAGCGGGTTTATCGGGTTTAGCGGGTTTAGCGGGTTTATCGGGTTTAGCGGGTTTAGCGGGTTTAGCGGGTTAATCGGGTTTGTCGGGCTTAGCGGGTTTAGCGGTGCACGTCCGCTGTTTGCGCGCGCAATGTACAAGACTTCCACTCTCGTCCCGGTTCTGCTTCTGCTAGATATGCCACTTCGGTGCGAAACAAGCTCTGCATGCTGACACCAGAAACCACGACATGATATTCCATGGAAGATAGCTGATCATGAAGCTTTCATCGGAAACACATATACATTTTCCCCAAGTCCTAAAACCCCAAACCCCGAAACAATGACGAAGCATTGCGTAAAGACGTGAAGCCCATTCGACGTCTTGCAAAACTCAAGCTTCAGGAGCTAAGGACCTAAGTTTCTTCAACATTTCGGGCACTTCAGACCTTAAGTACCCTCATAGTACCACAATAGCCCCGCATTGTAAGGTATTTTGGGAATTCGCTCTTGAAAACTCCGCTCCCTCAGGTCCCTGCACTATGGGCCCGGGCCGCAGGGGTGAAGCTCAGCAGGGCTCGGGGGTTTTAGGGGATTCGGGGCTTTTAGGAGTTTAGGGGTTTCGGGGTTTTAGGAGTTTTAGGGGTTTCGGGGTTTGAGGAGCTTGGGGGTTTCGGGGTTTAGGAGTTTAGGGGTTTCGAGGGTTTAGGGTTTAGGGTTTGGGAGTTTTAGGAGTTTAGGGTTTAGGGTTTAGGGTTTGGGGGTTTTAGGAGTTTAGGGTTTCGGGGTTTTAAGGGCTAGGGGTTTCGGGGTTTTAGGAGTTTAGGGGTTTCGGTGTTTTCGGAATTTTTTTAAAGTGCAGTGGCCTTTCGCTCGCACGACCATCCTCTTAGGGACGTGCACTGAAAAGAACCCCTCAGCTGTATCACGTCATGGTCACCGCTTCATGTTCTGGTCCATCCGCTCCCATCTTTGTTGTAGACGCGATCGGTGGCGAAGTCGTGGTAGATGAAGTCCAGGAAGACCACGTACTCGTATGCAACAGCGCCGGCACAGAAGTAGGCAGAGTCCCGAGCCCAATCGCGTTCTCCCAAGGCATAGTGATAGAAGAGGTAGAGGAGGTCGCCCAGGTCAACACCGAGTCCCGTCGTGAGGGTCGTCGTCGCATGGGATGCCACATGGTCGGAGGATGCAGACGAACTGGACGAGGAAGCTTCCGGGTCAACAGGCGGTGCATCATCCAGAGGCTCCATCCACACCCCATGTAATCCACCAGCAAGGGCAGAGGCAACACTCCCAACAGGTTGTGGTGGAGGCGGTCCGCGCGGAGTTTCTGTTTCCTCCTCCACCGCGTGGACTGACACCTGCTCCCCATCCGAGTTGAGGGCAAAGTCGCTGGAGCGGTCATGGGACGAGGTCTCCCGAGTTCTCCCACATCTTTCATGAGCCGAGGTCGTAGGTGTGATGCTGACCACTTCCCCGGAAGTCGAAGCTGCTGCCTCTGTGCCCACCACACTCGTGGGGCTTGGATCATCTCCGGCTGCATGGCCTTCTCCAGCGGGAACCATGCCCATATCCAGGTACCGACTCATGGTTCCCTCCAGAATGTCCCTCTGATTTCGAGCCCATTGAAACAGGCTCCATCTCATTTGTTCACTTCGAGGTACCCGACGGATTGGCACGTATTCACGAGGTTGGAGGCGACGTTGAAGGATGCCGATGATGGTGTCCAAAGCCTCTGCTCCTTCCACCGCCCTGTTAAGAAAACATCCCAGGGCCCAACGGCCCTCAGCACCACGGCCTTCTTCTTGTTGTCGATCCAGTGGGTGTTGGAACTCCGCTTTCTTGTAGGGTGGCTCGCTCGGCATTGGTCGGCTGCATCATCCATACTTCATCCAACTCTCCTGGCTCTAATTCACGGACCACGGGGAAGAGACCATCATTCGGCAACCCATAGGAAGGAGACAGCGGAGAGACCGAAGAGGAAGAGGTCGAGGTTGTCGAAGTAGTCGAAGAAGTCACCCCTTCCCCAGGCCAAGGCCACTCTTGTACCGGTTCTAGATTTTTCGGAGTTTAGGGTTTAGGGTTTAGGGCTTGGGGGTTTTAGGAGTTTAGGGGTTAGGGTTTAGGGTTTGGGGGTTTTAGGAGATAGGATTAGGGGTTTCGGGGTTTTAGGGGTTTCGGGGTTTTAGGAGTTAGGGTTAGGGGTTTCGGGGTTTTAGGAGTTTAGGGGTTTCGGGGTTTTAGGAGTTTAGGGTTTCGAGGTTTTAGGAGTTTAGGGGTTCGGGTTTAGGGTTTAGGGGTTTAGGGGTTAGGGTTTAGGGGTTTAAGGGCTTAGGGTTTAGGGAGGACTGAGGTAAAGCGAAGTTCCGGAAGTCCAAAGGCAACAATCTCTGAGCATCCAAAGCCAACACCCCTCAGCTATGATGTGTAACATACTGTAATATGATACAATATAATCTAACAAGGCATAACCCTGAATCTCCGAGCATCCAGTCTAAAGCCGATATCCCACAGCCCTCAGAAGCCCGAATCTAAGAAGCGCCTGCAGCGCTGACGCAGCCAGCCTGGCGACTTCGCACTAGGCCTACGCTTTTGGAGGGGACTTTAAACCTAAACCCCAAACCCTAAACCCCTAGACCCCTAAATCCTAAACCCTAAACGGCCTCTGCCCCAATGGTTGGCCTGGGTCCGCCGCAGCCAGGAGGGCGATCTTCAGCGCCTTTGCAAGTTCAACCACTTTATTAGTTTACAGTATATTATATTACAATAGTATATTATCCGCCGACCTAGCGGCGTGTTGGATGAGTCCGAGGTGAAACCTCCCTTTTTCCCTCCTTTTACACCCCCCAAAAAACGCGCGCGAGAGAGCCCGCACAGTGGAGGGGGGCCACGCATTTTGTTTTTCATGGAGGACGCCGAGCCTGCACGAAGCGGCGTTGACGCTGCTGGGGGCGAATTCCGCCGTCTGTAGGCACACTTTACGCACNCCCCTCCCCCCCAGTCTCCCCCACAACAACCACCACTAGCACACCTACTACTACTACGTCTCTTCAACCGCACCGTCCTTGCCTCTGATTCCTGCTGGGTCGGAAACAAAATTCAAAACGCTAAAAAGCTAAAAAGCAGACTAGACGAGCGGCCAGTCGTCAATCTCAAACCTTGCGAGCAGTGCACGACGACCACGGTTTTAGGGTCAGGATTAGGGATGGGACCTGGTTGTCGAATGAGGTGGTCCTCCCAAAAGCGAAGAGCGCACCTCCTAAGCCTAAAGAACCCGGTCGCCTCTCGGGCGAGCGCGGGCACCCGAAAGCCTAAACCCCTAAACCTCTAAAACCCCTACCTAACTTAAGCCCTAAACCCCTAAACCCCTAAACCGCTAATCAGTAGTCCCAAAAAAACCCGACCCAGGCCTCGTCTTCCAGCGAAGTCGTCGAAGAAGGCGGTCCAGGGGGGTGCGGGGTTTGGAGTTTAGGGTTTGTTTTTGGAGTTTAGGGGATTTTGTATGCCGGTGCCTCGATAGGGCTCTGATTTTGTCTAGGCTTAGAAAGGCCTTAGGTATCTATGAAGCAAGATTGAGAGTGTCAACAGCGCTATTTACAGTTGTGTGCCGGTTTTGTGGGTATCGGGTTAAGGAATATCGCGTCAACTTGAACAAAACAATAGAAGGCTTGGGGCTTCGCGGTAAAAACCTAAACNGAGTGTCAACAGCGCTATTTACAGTTGTGTGCCGGTTTTGTGGGTATCGGGTTAAGGAATATCGCGTCAACTTGAACAAAACAATAGAAGGCTTGGGGCTTCGCGGTAAAAACCTAAACACTGAAACCCCGAAACCCTCAGCCCTCGAACCAACAGCCTCCTCTCAAAACTCAAAGCCCTACGACCCCGAAGCCGGAAATTTGGATTTAGGGTTTAGGGTGAACTGAACACCCCACAAANCCCTAGACCCCTAGACCCCTCAACCCCTAAACCCCTGAACCCCTCACCTAAACCGCCCCACAAACCCTAAGGCTTACTCCCTCCGCTATCGCCCTTTCTCTGACTCCTACGGGGTCGGCGGCCTGAGCCGGAGGCTCTTAAATTTGAAAGGTTCAGCCCAAAATTCGAAGGCACCATTTCTTGGACGCTTGGCACTCAACGCCAGTGACCACCTGTGGAATCAGGGTGCTTGGCGTTTAGAGCTTCTGAAGCATGCAGAAAGGGGTTGCTTCCTACCACAAGCCCTAAACCCTAAACCGTGCCAGCCACTAGGATTAGACTGCAAACCGGGCATTTCATCCAGGCCCTGGCCTTTAAAACCAAAGATCCGCACACCAGCATCTAGCACAAGACCCTAGCGCTTGAAACAAATGAGACTGAGGCATTGAACATTTTGCCGCCAACAACAAACGAAGAGTGGTGCTGAACCGAACAATACAAATTAACCCCTACGGCCAGGCTCTCCTCCTCAATCCCAATATGTACAGTGAACCATTGGTACAAGGTGTCGGTTGTTTCTTGGTCCCTAGAAATGTGGTTTGCCTCTGGATAACCGTACTATAGGGCCCCAAAAAAGCACATAAGCAAAATTTAGGATAGGGATATCCCATATAATCCCCCTTATGAAAAAACCCAATAAGGCAGGGATATCCCCATAAAATGCTTATGCGTATGTGCTTCTTGGGTCCCTCATACTAAAGCTTTAAGCCACAAAATGAGGCCCGGAAGCCCCGAAGCTCTAAGCTCATACGCCAAACCTCCTACTTGTCGGGTATCGTGGGGAACCAAAGGTTAACCACTTTCATTAATATAAGGATTATATAGGGATTATACTACCCCAACAGGTTAAAGGTTATCTACTCTACTACTAGGACCTTAACAAACCATAAGCAACTCCTTCGCGGCCTTACGTAAAGTCTGCAGCCGCAAGCGAGTAAAAGCGCAAGCGACTATGGCACTGGGGTGTATTTACGTCCGATGCCAAAGATCCCTAAACCCATAAACACATCGTAGACCCCGGAAGTCCTAAGCCGACCCGAGCAAGACTTCAATCTCCTAGGTTCCTTGCCATTGAATTCCGCATAAATTTCCGTAAACATTTCCGTTAATAACGCTTTTCTGAAACTTACCCCTGTGCACTCCTAGAAAGCGGGGTGTGAGCCTTACCCTCTGGGCAGTCCATGCCTCATTGAGCGAGGGATGGACGACGTTTGAGATTTGCCAAAAGCACCAGAACAGGGTTTGGGGGTACACTGTATCTCTAAACCCTAAACCTCTACAGCCTGGAAAGCAAACTACCTTTGGACTATAGCCGGTTTAGAGGTTGAAATGCTGAGCTCCTGGGAGTCCGGCCCCTTGGGTTCCATTGAAATTACTTGGGTCTAGCGTTTAGGGATAAGAGGTTGTGCGATTTAGCTTACTCGCCCAGCATGCTAGGCGAACTAGAGGTTAACTCTTGCGATGATATCGGGGTTTCATACCCACAACACTGAATCTTAAAAGCTCTACTACTAAGTTAGGGTATTCTTCGGTAGAACGGCTTCCCACACCTATCTTCAGCCTCAAAAACAGCTAACCCAAACTAGCCAGAGCTTCTGCGTCTTGGCGTGGAGGAGCTGGAGCAGTGAGCCCGATGAAATCTCATGAGGATTTCCGAAAATGGGGGACCCTAATATAGCACCCTAAAACCCTAAACCGTAAATATTAGTAGGATCCTCTTGAAAAGGACACCAAAAGAAGAAGGTACCCCTGATTCTCGAAAACTCCCTCATGAGCTCCCGGATTCCTAACTCACCAACCTTGCGGTTTAGGGCTTTAGGTGTTTTTTTTGAACTTCAGGGTTTAGGGTTTTAGGGGTTTTAGGGGCTTTAGGGTTTTGGGTTTAAGGTTGAGGTCATGGATTCCTAAACTGGGCTTTTAAGTAACCAGGGAGAAAAAAGTATAAACTTGTATTTCATAAGGGTTCCTTTAAGAAAACAAGTATTAAAGTATGGTACTCCAAAGCCCAGTAAACCCTGAACAACTCCACTAAGCTCTAGACCTGAGCCCTGCGAGCCGAACCCAAATATGCTCAACGCATCGCTTCCCACAAACTGGGGAGGGGCCCCTAAACCCTACCCAGAGGCCCCAAAGTAGTTCCTTTTCGGGGTTCATATTTCGAATTCTATAAGGTCATCCCAAAAAGGAACTACTTTGGGGCCTATGGGTAAACCCTAAACCGGCGGTTTGCTTGTGATTCCCGCTTGCGGTTTGCCAGCATTCTTGGTAGGATCCCAACCCTAAAACCCGAACTCGGGGCCCTACACCCTGAACCCGAAACCCTGACCCCGAACCCTACGCGTCGTCTTCTCTAGAGTCTCTAGAGACTGTAGGAAGGGTTTACGGAGCAAGGGCTCAAGCTCCTGGTTGTAGAGATTTTCCCTTAACCGGCGCAATACATAGGCGCTTTAACCAGCAGAGGAGGGCTTTCGGGTATATCATCATAAATAAATGAATAATAGCAGGATACTCTTACTGATTATTCAGACCTCCATATTATCTCGTCCCTCTTGCGACTCGAGTGCGCTGCTCCTCCTCACTGAACCAGTCTGTGACGATCTGGGCGGCTGCGAGACTACCGTACTCCGTGCTCGGTTTAAGGTTTAGGCTGTTTGGTTCAGGACCTGGGCTTTTAAGTAACCAGGGAGAAAAAAGTATAAACTTTTATTTCATAAGGGTTCCTTTAAGAAAAAGGTTTTAAAGTATGGTACTCCAAAGCCCAGGGACAGGATCAAGAAACAGCCACACTGTGTGCTGCTTGTCACGCTAGCGCACGTTATGTGTGATCTCTGTCCATAGTTTGTAGGGTTTTGGAGTCTGCGGTTGAGGACGCTCAATACCAGGTGGGGCTTTTAAAGCTTTTGAAAAATATTAGTAAATAAGATCCTCTTAAGCCCAATAAGGGAAAATAGAAAATGTCCCAAAGCCCTGCCTAGAATAGCTATTTCGTCCTGGTCTCATACTCTCCTTGGGATTTTGTTGCCAGGGTTCAAGACTCCAGGAGCTGAATTCAAGACCTTTGTAATTTGGACAGGGTTTCGGGGGTGTCTTACTATAATATACGTAGTTATAATACGGAACCCTCAGGTATAGTACTACCAGATATTCAGGCTTCTTGATTACGATGATTGCTAACTTGCATTCCGAGATGTTCACTAGGCTGCCCATTGCTAGCTTGGACACTAGGCAGCACTCAGCATATTGCTGAGCGTATGGGAGAAGGGTTCGTGGGTAGCGATGATTGTGATGGACGGTCGAGCGCTTCGGGGGACATGAATGAAAGGCGGAGTGTAGGGATTGACTGCACCTATGATCCTAGCGTCCCAAAATTTCAAAAGCTTCGGTCTCAAGCACGAACATAAAAATCCTTCTAAGCCTGTTCAAGAAAACTTCATAGAAACCTTCTCAAAACCCAACAACAATCCCGTAACCCAATCCCAAATACTAGAAATCAAGTCACCGAAGCCCCAAAGCCCGAACCGATGATGTTGCGTTGCTTATCGTAAGCCAGAAGCTGGGCTTAGGGAAAATACGGGTTTACTGCGGGTCATCAACTCCTGATGCGTGCTTTATCTTCGCAGGATAAACTCCTACGATCTATAACATGCAAAGCTGGTGCAAAGCAAGCAACCGGAAAACCGTATCTTTGGCCGTAGCCGTGTGTGGTTTGGGGCTTTTGGATTGCAACTTTCTTCATCACTCTAAGGATCCAAGTAGGACCACATATGCATCGATTTTTCCAAATCCGACGGTCAGGGAAGCTTGGAATTTTGCAAATACCAGGGCCCAAAGCCCGGAAGCTCTGAAAACCCTAAACCTCAAAAGCTCTCAAGCCTTACAAAACCCTTTTCAACCTCTGTCAAGGCCCCCCCAAAAACCCGTTATCCTTTGTAGGCCCGGTTCTGGAACTCCCTTGATATTCAAGAGCCCTAACATAACTTGCAGAACTCTGATGCAAACCGCATCCCTCTCAGAACAAAAGCCAAATCTCCTCCGAAACCCAAAGCCCTCAACCCCAGACCCCAAAAGCCCCAAAGTCACAAACGCCCTAAAACGCCTATCAACCCTCTAAAACCACCCAAAAGCCCAAAAACCTGAACGTCCTAAAGCACCTATCAACCCTCTAAAAGCATCCAAAAGCCCCAAACACGTAAACGTCCTAAAACACCTAGAAAAGCATCCAAAATGTGCTTTTTTTCGAAACAAACAAACACACACACACACCCACCTACACCTATCAACGCTCTAAAACCCATCCAAAAGTGCTTCAGAGCCCAGATACGGGCTCCTCCGCCATGTCGACCACCCACTGCAGGGGCTTTGCGCAATGGAAGCCTTGGGTTCAGGGCTTTTGCTTTCTTGGGGTTTAGGGTCTGGGGCTTTAGGGGTTTAGGGGTTTAGGGCTTTAGGGGTTTAGGGGATACGGGTTTAGGGGTTTAGGGTTTAGGGCTTTAGGGGTTTAGGGGATAGGGGTTTGGGGTTTAGGGTGAAGGGTTCGCCTTGGGTTCAAGGCTTGTTTCCTTAAGAGTGTGTCGGGCTTTTGTTTCCTCAGGGTTTAGGGTTTAGGGCCTTGGGTTCAGGGCGTTTGTTTTCTTACGAGTGTGTCGGAGGGTTTAGGGTTTAGGGCCTAGGGTTCAGGGCGTTTGTTTTAAAGAGTGTGTCGGGCTTTTGCTCCTGTGTTAGGGTTTAGGGTTTCGGGCTTAGGGTTCAGGGGTTAGGGTTGGCTTTGGTGTTCAGGGTCTAGAAGTCTGGGAATCGAGGGGTGCAGCTTCGTAGAAGGGCTCTTTATTTGCGAAGGTTTTCTGAGCGCCTTTAGACGGGTTTGAATCCGTACAAACTTCCAGTGAACAAGACCCTCCCAGAAACAATGCAAAACCCTTATAGCAGAAGCCAAAAAGTTGGAACATAACTGTCGTAATACCCTTAAGCTACAGTATAGGGGGATCCCAGCATTAATCATACCAAATCCATGTTCCAACTTTCTTTTTGTAGCCCTACATAGTCGGATGTAAACTTAAAGTACACTAAAGCCCTTCGAGCACCGCATAGGGAGTGGCCTTATGCTGTAGAATGCTTCCGTTTCAGCTGAGTGCCACGGCTCCAAAGCAAAAGCCCCGAAGTGTTGAGACTTTGGCTTCCCCCTCCCCCCCTCCCCCTCCTCCCCCTCCCCTCTGAATTTCGGGTTCGGGCTTTTGGGTTTTGGGTTGGGTTCAGGCTTTGTCCAGTAAAGTCTAGGGTATCGGATTTGTGTTTTGGGCTTTGGGTTACAGTTTAGGGTTTGGGGTGTATGGCTTTGGGCTTGCGGCTGTGTGTTTAGGGCTTAGAACTCAGAGTTCAGGGAGCGGGGTTTGAGGTTCAGGCTTTACAGCACACCGGCGTTGAATTTTCATGCCTTGGGGGAATAATGTTGATTCATGAGGGTTGAAATGAAAGAAGAGGGGGTGTAGGATTTTGAGGCTTGTGGGTTTTAGGGGTTTAGGATTTTGAGGCTTTTGAGGTTTAGGGCATTGGGTTTTCGCGGTTCAGGGCTTCAGGATTGCAGGGTTTGGGTGATTGAAGGGCGTGAAGAAGTGGGGCTTAGGCTTCAATTCCCGTGCAGCCCCTCGCGAATCCCGCCAACTTCATTACGTAGGCCCTGCGCAACACTAGACCCTAAATCCCTAAACCCTGAAGCCTAAATCTCGAAAGCCCTACCCCTGAACCCTACAGCCTAAATAACTCTGAACCCTGAAAGAATCCCTAAACCCTTAACCCTGAACCCTAGCTTTAAACCAACTCAGAAGCGGAGGTTGTCGCAGTGATTTCCATCGCACTCCACGAAGCCTCTGACTTTTCGTCTTGGGCTTGTCAGGTCCGGTGGCTTGGGGTTTTGGGACTTATAGGGCAGGGTTTATGCATTTTACGGTTTAGGGTATAGGGTTTGTAGGGTCTATGGGGTCCATATAGGGCTTCTAGGGTTTCATGCAGGGTTTATATGGTTTAGGGCTTGCGGGTGTTTTTTCGGGCTTAGTGGGTTTACAATTTGTTTTTTGGTGGGGTGACGTCTCTTTATGGGGTCTAGGTTTCAAGGTTTACGTTGTCGAGGCGTCAACAGCGTTTGGGACCTAGAATCGGGATTCTGGGGCCGGGTTTCGCACTTCAGGTTAGGGTTTAGGGTTTAGGTTGTTGAGCTGCTCTCAGCCCCTTCTTCTGCTAGAGCGACGGAGCGTTGTCTCTGGGGCAGAGGGGGCTCAGTCAGGGTTCCAGGGTGCACCACATTTCAGCCACTTCATCTAGGAGACGAAGAATTTCGGGGCTTGCACCAGAAATCAATTATTCAGAATCTATAACATGTTTCTGGTGTCCCTGAAACTACCACTGGTTGCTCTGAAAGGATTGCTCGGGCTTCCTGGCTTCATAATCAGGCTCCGACTGTCTAGGGCTGATATTAGGTGCGTTAGTTGTTGAAACGCAAAAATCACGAAGACCAGGCGACCCACCCAGATTTAGACGCTCCCAGGTGATTGCGGAACGGCTCAGACTTTTTGGCTTTATAGCCTTCGTACTAGAACCTTTGGGAATCGCGGTGGTAAAACGCAAAGCGCCGACCTCAAGGCCTGAACCCGTAACTAGTACGACCCCTATACTAAGAACCCTCCCTAAACCCTAAGCCCGGAACCCTTCCACTGCCAGCATTTGAGACGAGGAGCTGACGGCCATGCCACTGGGGCAGTCGGCGACCTCCATAGCTCATACTTTGATGTGAAAAAAGCGTCTGTTTGGGTTTTTTTAGTTGAGGTGACTTTTCGTCTGCCAGCAGTCGGCGCTCAGCTACGTTTACTTAGGTGTTTGGGGGTTTAGGCGTTAGGGTTTCTGTGTTAGGCTTTCGGGCTTCTATATGGGGTTTATTCGGGGTTCATATGGGCTTGCATATGGTTTATACCGGGTTCATACAGGACTTGCCTAGGGTTCGTGTGGGGAGTATGAAGGATTGGAAAGGATCCCGTATACTCAGGGGACGAATCCAAGCTACCATCAGGCACTTTCGGGAGGCAGAACCAAAAACTATGCAGACCTACAAAGAATCCAATTCTGTATTGTTTAGGCTCACTGATGAGACGGGGGGACTCCTCGCAAACCGTCTTAAAAAAAAGAAAGAATAGACTCATAGCCGCCCTTCCAAAATCCTAGGTCCTTACACCCAAATCCACCCAAACCGAACCGTAAACTCATTAACGAAGAATCCAAAGCCCACCAAACCCCGCAACAGAAAACACTTAATCTCTGAGAACTGGACTCGGGTGCAGAAAAATTACGAACGAACCACCCACCGCTTTGAAGAGACCGTTCAAGGGCTGCCTAGGATTTTGGGATTGTAACACTGTATAGGCAAGGGCTTCGGGCTGAGGTTTCTTGTGGCTCCGACTGCCTGAGATTTGGCGGTTGCAAACCACCTACTTGTCGGGATGGGGAACCAAAGGTTAACCTTTTTCATAATATAAGGATTTTATAGGGATTATACTACCCCAAAAGGTTAAAGCTTACAGTCTAAGCCCAAAACCTCAGCCTTAGCACTCGAAACCCCCAAGTCTAAAATCCGAAAGCCCTTAATCCTAAACCCTAAACCCGAAACCCTTAAACCCCAAACCTAAAGCCCCTTAACAAAACACAGCCTAAGGCCCTAGGTCCAACGAATATGTCGCCTGATCCTCCGCTTGCGTACCACTGTTCCAGAACCATCGCTTTCCTGAGTTGTCCTGAGAGCCATTGATTTGAGCCGGAGCTCAGGCTCTTTGGAGTTTAGGGTTTTCAGGGCTTCAGCTTGGGCTTAGAGTAAGAGATACAGGAGGATTTCTATCAATAGGGCGTTCTTTGCAGGCGGCTGCCGTTGCATTGGCATGAAGTCCCCGCAAATCCCAGAACCCCCAGAGCCCTGAAACCCTACTAAACCCTAAACCCTAAAGCCCTAGACCCTCAATCCCCAAACCCTAAACTGCCCTCAACCCTCAACCCTAAAACCCTAAAAGCCTCAACCCCTGAACCCTAGACCATCTTAGATGTTTCTTAGGGATTAAAGGAACCAAAGATTTAACATTATTTCTAAGTGCCTCTAAGAAACCCTAAACTGCCCGAAACCCGAGACCAGAAACCTGAACTCCAAAAGCCGATCCCCATGGCAGCGCAGTGTCGGAAATCCATCCAGACTTCTCGGCACTCGCGGAGTCGGAATAGGCACTCATTTGGATCAAGTTGACCTTGGGCTGTTGAAGTAGGATGCTTTTTTTTATGAGGGTTTATGAGGGATGAACCTGGCGTCTCAGAGTTCCATTCGGTGTTTGTCTCATTGGACTATGTCAGCTGGGTGATACTTCGATGCCGTCCTTAGCTCTGACAAGTCATCACAACTTTGCTATCTCACTTATATAGTACAAGACATTACACTATCATAAATTTTCTAGTATATCAGCAAACCTACTTACTAGGTCCCCAGCCTCTTGCACGAACATGCCGGAGGGACTCATCCAACTAGGGTACTTCATCCTGACGGCCTATGGGGAGTAAGTTTGGGGGGAACGATATGCTCAATTTTTCAGCTATCGTATACTGTGTCCTGCGGTCTGCTCCTAAATCCTACAAACCTTAAACAGAGATCCGAGAGCCTAGACAAGACAACCCTGAACCCCAAACCAAATTTGCAGCCCGGGCGCGGAGTCGCAATAATCTCCTGCGCAGCCCATGCCCGTGCTGACAAGGTTCCTGGGATCTCGATGCCCTACCCATAGGCCCACAATAGTTCCATTTTGGGGTTCATATTTAGACTCCTATAACGTAATCCCAAAAAGGAACTACTATGGGGACTATGGGACCTTAAACTGCCAAGTTCTTGTGCTGTACGCTGATTGAGGAACCCCAATACATGGCAATTATCATACCTCGGATCCCTGAGAAGTAACATCGCACTAGAATTGTATGAAGGGGCCCTCGGGAGCCGTCGGGAAGACTTGTGTTAGGGAGCCCCCGGGTATAGTTTGAACAAGTGCACACGTTCCTAGATTAAATTGTGAACTCTTAGTGAAGCCTCGAGACGATTTAGGTTTTTAGGGTTTAGGGATTTAGGGTTCAGGGCTTAGGTTTTGGGGTTTGAGGCTTTAGCGGAGAACCCAAAACACACCACATCCCACGTTTTTGGGATCCTACAAATGCAAATAGGCCTCTTGATGAGTATAATAGGGTTTTGGGGTGCGTAGCAGTATAAGTGTGTTATCGATTGGGAAAATATAATGTGGGAAAATAGAACTAAGTATTCAGGCCTCTGCGTTTTTGTTGAGGGTCCTCCGTCATTCGTTTCGCAGGACCATCGAGGAAAGAAGCCGGAGTAGAAATCAATCTGCCAACACGAAGCTATACCTTCGGCGTCCCTGAACCATACAGCTTACACGCATAACTCCAAGGAATCAACTTGAGATGGAAGCAGTTCATGCTGGAAACAAGATGAGGAGTTCTCCCAGCAGTAGTGGTGAATGCTTTTAGGTCCCAGCTTTTACCCTTCAATCTAGATGTTAGACACCAAACCTCAATGACCGAATGTAACCTCCAAACTGATAAGGTCTGTTTCAGTAGTTAGGGGACCCGAGTATAAACCCTCCATTGAAGCATCCTCAATGTCAGTATGAGGACCCACAAATGAAGCAAGGTGCCGCAAGCAAAACAAACCGCGTTCGCCGTTTGCTGTCTCAAGCCTGCAAATCAAGACCCTAAACCCTAAACCCTAAATCCTAAACCCTAAACCCTAAAAATCCAAGCCGACATCTGAAGTCTCGTTTCAGCTTGGGCGCGTCTTCGCCATCGTGGTGCCACTGGAAGCCCACTCCTCAAGAAGTCTAACTACACTGGGCTTTTAAGTAACCAGGGAGAAAAAGTAAAACTTTTATTTCATAAGGGTTCCTTTAAGAAAAAAGTTTTAAAGTATGGTACTCCAAAGCCCAGTACAACGGCATGCCCTAAACCCGAAACCGCGGGCTTAATCCCCAACTCCAGAACTCTGAGTGCTAGGTCCCATACCCCAAATCCCAAACAGTACAGCTCAGCCCCAAGCCTATACCCAGAACGCTGCCAACCCCTACACCTGAACGCTAATTACCCCAAACTCCCCTTTCCTCCCCCCACCCAAACTAACTGCGAATCTACAGCGCGAAAAGGAAAGAGATTAGAGTATGTAGTCCAGTACGACTGCTTCTCTACGCGGCTTGATGGCCCGAAGCGCGCTTTCAACACAGACTTTGCAGGTTTGGATGGGGCGGGGCCTTCAAACTACAGTCAGTACACGGTTTGTGGGTATGCAACGGTTAGGGGAGGGTCATTCGGTTCAAGGGCTGTTTAAACGAAGACCCACAAGAACCGTATAAGCCAGTTGTATATATCCCAACAGCAGAACCCGCCCGGGAACCTACCCTACCCTCGGAACCTGCCCTCCCGGAACCCGGCCTGGAACCCGCCCCAGAGCTTCTCTCAAGATTAAAAACCTTATGACCACACAGGAGCACCAAGTCTGAGAATGGCGTCTGTTGTGACGAAGTAGATGCACCGGCCAATATCACCGCGGCAAACGGGTAGAGGATCGCCCTCACCTCCACTTCAGTTTCGGGTTTAGAGTTATAGGGTTTGTAAGGTATAGGATTTACAGTACAGGGTTTAATCAAGGCAAACGGATTTATCGTGAGGTGTTTTAGGAAATGGATTTATGCAATCGGTCATGCGGCCTGTCACGAAGCGAGAGATGTGGCGACGACAGCGATTCCACATAAGAGGATTGAGATCCGAAATCTCAAAAGCAAAACTATGACGGAGACTATAGGTTGTTTTCATTCAGGGGTTCGGGCTCCTGAGGTGTAAATTAGGATGTAGGGCTCAGGATTTAGGCTTCGGGCCTATAGGCAACTGAACTGAAAAGTGGCACTGGCGATGATCAAAGCAGAACACGCGACACACGTAGTCAACAATGCTGTCTCTACCCCCGCGTGCTTGGCGGTTTACAGCCCAATATTCTGAAGCATAGCATAAGATGAGTTCGGACTGATGCAAAAGCTGCTCGTTTCGCATACCGGGTATGATCCTACGTATGGGTGGTTGTCAAAATTAAGGTCTTTATTAAGGACCCAAAAAGGGACCCTAATTTTGACAACCCCCCATATATAAGATGGGCTAAGCCAAAGAAGAAGAACGACCAAAAAAGGACTCTAGGTAGGATTCATTCGGCTGATGGACAAAATCCTGCATTACCCATGATAAGGAATATGCCATAATTCCCATAGTTTAGGGTCCTTAGGGTCATGCAGGATTTTGTCCATCAACAGTTCAAGGGTTCGGCTCCAGGGGTGTTACGAAGGATGTAGGGGCTCAGGGCTTTTAAGCTGTAGGCTTCCGGGAAAACTCTGCACACCCAACCCGGAAGAAGGATGCTCTATCCGAAAGTTCCACGAAATCACATATCATGAAGATGCCTAGCCCTGAAACCGCAAAGCATGCGCAGCTCTACATTGCAAGGGAACGCCAGACGTCTGAAACCTCACAAGGGCTTAGCCTACTTATAGGGATCATACTACCCCAAGAGATTAAAGCTTCAGCTCAGCCTTGAGGCTCTATGTTTGAGGGCCTCGGTTTGATCTGGTGCCAGCAGGGTCCTCTAAACCCTCGCTATTTATGAATTATCATATTCTTAGGGTTTAGGGTTCTTAATTATCTTACTTATCATCCATATATTCATATTCATATCATATATCAGGCGAAGAGCTGTCCTGAATCCCACGCTCCAGAGCATCTAATGGCAAGGGGTTTCGGCTTTTGGGTTTTAGACTGTGGGCTTTCGGGCGTCTGGGTTTTGGGTTTAGTTCCATGAACCCAATCATCGAGGGTCTGGCTTCATGATATAGCTTTCTGGTACCTGGTTCCTTCGGGGTACTATTTAGTGCACCTGGACTTTTCTGGGGAATGAAGCTCTCTCAACCCTAAACCCTGAACTCCTAAACCCAAAAGAGAAGGCCGCCTCCCGCCGCGCAAGTGCCACAAGATCCACCACATCCATCACCACCACACCTCGTCGGTCGTTCCTCTACTAGGCTCCCTAGAAACGGACGTTCAATAAACAAACTCATGATAAAAAGTCGAGGGGCATTAAACTAGGGCTTTCGGGTATAGCATATACTGCAGTTGTATTAGAAACGATTACTAAGTATTCTGACCCCTATATATTTCAATGGCCCTCATTCCCTCCATGCCGAACCCTGCAGCGACACTTCGTACACTCCAGCCAGAGATGCATGGTATCCTTAAGTTGTAAGACCCAACACCATAAACACCAGCTAGACACCCAGTTTAGGGGCCGTGAGCATCCCTCAGACGATCCTATTGCACCCATATCAAAACTACAATCCCTCAACTCGATTTTCGCCAAAATCCCAATGCGCCACAAACCTTCAAACCTGTCAGCTCTACACTCTACGATCTTCCAGCCCGAATCCTTAAGCCTGGAGAGCTTCAAGCTCTATCTCTTCGAACCCTCGTAATAATCATAACAGAATAATCATAACAGAACAATGCCGAATAATGCTAATTTGAAGAATAATGACAACAGTATCACAATAATAATAATACTCAAAATACGAATACTAACAATTAAAGCTCACTCCGCTGCTGCAGACCGAGCAGCTCCAGCGAGAGAGTGTTGCAAGCTGGGACGCAGTCACCGGGGGTGTAGACTGCGCAATAGAGCTTCCTAGGATACGTTCAAGAAAGCCGGAGAGAGAGAGAGAGAACACACACACACAGATATATAATGTATCTAATCTCTCTCTCTCTATATATATATGTACATATCCGTATACACATCGAACAGACCAGCAAAAAGCTAAACAAACGCACTGCTTTCCGGCTCGCGCCAGAAGCTGTAAGAACCACTAAGTAGTGAGTTCTGAGTGTGACATTCTAGGGGAGATAGCTCGGTTTAGGGTTTATGGTTTAGGGTATGGGGAATCTAAGTTGGAGATAGCTCCACTGTTCAAGTTCCAGAATCAAGACCTTGGATCCTTCCCTGTGCAGGATTTGGGAGTTTCCAAAAATAGGAGACCCTAATCAGTACCCTAAATAGTAGGATCCTTATTATAACGACCCCCAAATAAGGTACCCCAAATTCTCGGAAACTCCCAGAAGGTAAGCAAGAGCTTTCTTGGAAGGAAACCACAGCCCAAGAATGAACAACCAACAAACGAACCACGAAGCACGAGCCTTACAGGTACAGTCACCGGTGAAGACTTAAGGTTTAGGACACCGGACGCCGGAAAGATCGATGGCACAGTGCCCGGCTAGGTGTTGTGACACAGCTTCAGCCTCGAAAGACATACTGTGGGGCTTATATGAATTAGAACAAGGCTTCGGAGCACATGATGATCTACCTATAATTGAAGGAACCCTGAGCAATGACATTAGTACTAAGTCGGACATCTAATACCTATGTTAGTTCGCATTCAGCAGTCTTGGCGAGATGGCGTTTAAACAGCAACATCTCCGCCCTCGGCGAGGCTCTTGGTGGCGCACTTGGCACCACCACACTGAACCCCCACGATGACCCTGTCGCCAGTGCACATGCCGTCCTGCGCAAAACGAGGTGCTGGCTTCCGTACAAACCCTGATGCTTGCATCTTCTTGGCTCCCCCCAACCAAACTCCACACACCCATGCCAGACCCGTGAAACTCGCCCCAAACATCTTCAACAATGACCCACCTGCAAAAACCCAAATGTGACCAGAAAAAATGCCGTAGTACGTCTCTGGCAAACCTTGGGAAGCCCTAGAGTGTGAACGCTTTGTCCTTGCAGTGTGTTTATTTGCTGTGGACCCAATGATTGACCTAGTATGTTGAGAGCCAGACTCTAGCCTACAATCACGGGGGCATAACTGATTGGTTCGTTAGATTTGCGGCTACATTTCAGGCACCTAGCTTTGAAATAATGCCTTGCAACAAGTGAAACCGAAACTGTGCAGGCGTCCTTCCTGTATTCCGAAACCGCCCAAGCCCTATATCCCACAAAGTTTGGAACCCAAGAACACCTTCTCACCCTACACTTTTGGCCCCTCTTGCAGGCTCCTCCGTTTGGTCAAGCTGCGACGGAAACCTGGTTTTGGGAAATATTTAGGATTCTGCAAGCAAGGCGTTGGGAGACCTTTTCTTTCGTCGCTTCTGAGTTTCGTGTCTTCGGCGCCTCCTGACAATACAGGCGCCGTAATAAACCCTAACCCCTATTGAACCCTAAACCCAAACCACCAAACCCTAAGCCCGAAACCTTAAACCACCAAACCCTAAACCCTAAACCTTAAACCCCAAATCCCTTTAAGCCTCAACCCCAAACTCTAAACCCTGAACCGGAGGTTTGGGATCTTGTAGACCCTGAATCCTGCAAAACCTAAACCCCGAGCCTGAAACAGCCGCTGCGTAGTAGTATTAGTAATATTAGTAATAATGGTATAATAATAGTAATAGTAGTAATAGTAGTAATAGCAGTAATAACAGTAATAATAGTAATAATAGTAATAATAGTAATAATAGTAATAATAGTAATAGTAGTGATAGTAGTAATAATAGTAATAATAGTACTAATAGTACTAATAGTAGTAAGGGTAGTAATAGTAGTAATAATAGTAGGAGTAAGAAAGGAATCAATAGTAAATTGAAGCTTTTGGAGTCTGTGGGAAAATGGATGAAAGGCTCAAAAAGGGCATAGGGTTCAAGGTTCCGGGAGGGTTTAGGGTTTAAGGGGTCGGGGATTTCGGGACGAGTTTAGGGTTTAGGATTTGGAGTTTCGGCTCTCGGTTTCAGGTGAGGGGCCCCTTCCTTCCTAGCTGGCTTCAGGAATGAGAGGGCAGCTTTCATATCAAAGAAAGAAGAAGGTACAGATTTGGCGTTTCGGGTTTGTCCTTTGGGGTTGGGAGTCCTAGGGGAATAAGTTAAGGATTGAGGGTTCAACGACGAACCAACAGCGGTAAGGGTTTACAGCATTTTCATTGAACCTTCTAGGCATGTCGTCGGGGCTAGGTGCTGGGCTTGTGATTCAGATTACGGTTGAGGCAGTTGAGGCTTATCCACAAGTTGAAGACTTCAGTTAAGGATCCCTATTGATTTCCAGAGGCCCTAGCATAAAATTAGCACATTGTCTGAAGGATATTAGTGAAGATTTTAAAAGGAGCAGCCTTAAAGCCTAAACCATCATGTCGTTATATGGGAGTCTCCGAAAACAGGGGACCCTAATACAGTACCCTGAATACTAGGATCCTTAATGTAAGGACACCAAAATAAGGTACCCCTTAGAATCAGGGTCACAGGCAGCCATGTAGCCAGGCGGTCTCGACATAGTCCGTGCTCACACTGCCTGACTGCGGCTGCGCACAATGGAGGCGGATGGAATCACCTTTGCGAAATGGATCCCAGATTGGGTTTAGGTCTTTGGGCTGTGGGTTTTCGGGCATATTATCGGCATATTGTCCTAAAGCCCCACATACCACCAACACGCCACCTTTGTGCTTGTGGGGTGGGGGTGGGGGTTGCATATTAAGACTATAAAGACCCAGAGAAAAAAGTGCGAGCTTCGCAGCTAGAAAGCGCAATGCTTTTACAAGCCTGAGCATCTTCGCTACGGGTCATATACTACACAATTCGATTTCGTAGCATCCAGGTGAGGGAAGTTGCTCACCCTTCGCGACTCAGCGCCTGATTGCTGACCCATACACAAACATGACGACTTCAAGGGGGGGACCCTAACTTAGACTCTGAATGTAGACCCACCGCAGGTTGTCTCTAGGCCAACTATTGCACCCTGCACCCCGTTTGGTTCAGGGTGCTCACAAGCTCCAAAACCCCTTTACTAGGCATTATGCATTCCTCAACTCCCAGGCAGAGTGCTTTGCGGCAGGGGGGCTACCCCAAACGCCCAATGCTTCCCCGATGGGAGTTTAGGGCTAGGGTTTAGCCCTTGCAGACCCTGTAAAACCATAGCACAAAACGGCGCACGCGCGCACAAAACCCCAATCTAATCACTGAGCCAACTCTGAAACGCTTGGAATCTACCGCGGCGAAGGCGCAGGAGTCACCCACACAGGTCACTTTCATGGCAGCTTGCCCGGCTTGGCAAACCTTCTGCGCAGGGCTGGAACTTCAGTTCAGGCTTCACCCTAAAGTGGCCTTAAACGAAAGTGAAGATCAAGAGCCGTGGGTGCTAAATATAGGGGCCTGAGTGGCTTGAATGCCTTTTTGTAGGCTCTACTACACTGACACTAAGGAGCATAAAGGGAACCCTTGAGGCATACTACTGGGGAGTGTTCAGGTTTCGATGCTTGGACTCGAGTGTTGACTACTACCTAAGGCCCTGGGCTCATACTTCTCTAACAATGGCAGCGGCTCCTAAGGAACGCTTAGGACAAATAACACCCCAAAAAACACAGAGTCCGATGATTGACCCCCCTGGATCCCTGTCAAACAACATGAGTTAACATCACAGCTTGGTGTTATACTAGTAAAAAGTTCTAAGGAACGCCCAGCCTCAACATCACCTTGCTTGATATAGGGGCCATGGTGATTAGAATAGGGTGTTGAGGTATAGTATATTATAAACATCAGAAGGAACCCTACTACTTATCCTAAACCCAATAAACCCCCACAGTAGAGCCTTTATACAGCCGTTTCTTTATTCTTCCGAACCCCCCACCCCTAAACCCTAAAAACCCCCTAGCCGTAGGGCAGGCGAGTCTCGAGGTCCCCCACGTCAGACTCCAGCTGGTGCATGGTCACTGCACCAGTCCGGAGCCCGATATCCTCAGCTACGGTTTAATTCTAGGGTCCATATGTTTTAGGGTTTATAGGGGTTTGTCGGGTTTGGGAATTAGGGTTTACAGTTTACGAACCTTTCGTCAACACCAAAGCGTGGACAGTGACGCGGACGGACCGCTGATTCAAGGGAAAGAGGGTATCGCTCAAGGGTCTAGATTCGCATCAATCAACTCCCGTGTCGGCAGGCTCGATAGTAGGCTGCAAGCTAGCCAGATGTGTGACGTGGGAAAGAGCATTTCTAGCAATATGGGAGTTTCCGAAAATAGGGGACCCTACTATAGTACCCTAAATAGTAGGAAGTAGGATCCTTCCATATCCTTATGAGAAAGGACCCCAAAATAAGGTAGCCCTATTTTCGTAAACTCTCCTATCTCCAGTTTCAGACTTCCGGATCCCGGGGTGTTGCCGTCGACCTTGTGGTGAGAATGGCGGGGCCTTTTTTCCCGGAGATACCTACCTTGGGTTAGTAGGGAATGGAAGAATGGTAGTAATAGTAGTTATAACTCTACCCCATTCCTCCATTCCCTACTAACCAAAGGTAAGGATACCGGCTGCGGAGGCTTTTCGTGGGATCTGGAGGGCTTTGGGGCTTGAGAATGTAGGTCTACGGTCTTAGATGGTGAGGTTCCTGAATGAAGGGTGTTGTGGAGCTGTAAAGGGCTTAGGAATCGTGAGCGCTGAAGTCTGAAACCCCATGCCGACAACCCCAAGCCCTGTTAACCGTCGACAAGTTAGGCTACGGCTACGGCAGTATACTACAGCCAATGACAAGCCTATATTATATAAACCCTAAACCCTTAAAAACCCTAACCCTATAAACCCTAAACCCTATATAACCCTGTCAACCCTAAACCCTATAACCCCCAACCAACTAGAGCCTCTTGCCACGAACCTGAAGAAGCCTGAGCCATAGACCCTGAATCCCAAAACCCTGGACACCGAACCCCGGATATCCTGAAGCCATTTGGGAGTTTCCGAAAATAGGGGACCTAATATAGTACCCTAAATAGTAGGATCCTTATTATAAGGACCCCAAAATAAGGTACCCCTAATTTTCGGAAACTCCCATTTGCCCTGAATGGTGAATACAGCAACCCCCAACCACGGAGCCCACAAAAGCAGCTAAGAATAAACGTCTGAAGGTAATGTCCCGAGAAACTTCGTAGGTTTTGCACTAGTTTTAATTGTCCAAACCCCAAGGCCTTAACCCTAAACCCGAAACCCTTAACCTGAACGCCCTAACCATTGAAATCCCGGAGTCCGTGCGATGGCTCACTCGCAAGTTGGAGCAAAACGATCCCCCGCAGCCAAGCCCAACCTGAGCGCACGGAATCCTCTTGTAGGGTTGGGGAGTGTAGGGTAGCGGGTAGAGGCTCCCAGTACTACCACTGTCACTGCTTTTCGCTGCTCATTTTGATTTCTATTGCTAGTAAGTACTTTAAACATGACTAACTGCTATGACGCACACCATTAGAATTGCTGTTGCCTTCTTCTAGCAATTACCACCACCATCACCCCCACCACCACAGCTGCGACGACGATTCCAACTATGACAAACACCGCAACCATAACCACAACACCAGCAACAGCAACAGCTCCTGCTACTTGCCACCTGCTGCCTGCTACCTGCTGCTACCTCTACTGCTGCTGCTGCTGCTGCTGCTACGGCTACGGCTGCGGCTCGGGCTACGCCGGCTACGGCTACTACCCCTGAACCCTAAGCACCTAAACCCCTAAACAACTGAACCCCTAAACAACTAAACCCCTAAACCCGAAACCTAAACCCCTGAACCTACACCCCCGAACACCTAAACCCTATACCTCGCAAGTCCAAGCATCCATGGCAGAGGTCGCCGCAACATCTTCCGAGGTCACCTCTTGGCTTCAGGGCTTAAAGTTTGGAATTCCTTCAGGGTTTGGGTTTAGGGTTTGGAAATTATGGTTCAGCAGCTCCGGAACGAGAGATAGTGCAGTATAGACCCAGTTCCCTAGAAATTGCTTGCATACATATCTCGATTTCCCTTTACCGTGTTCCTACACCATCTCCATATCTCCCTGTCATAGTGGCCAACAGTATCAGCATCACAAACCAATATCTCGATTTATGACAATGTACATTTACTGGGCCTTTCAGTAACCAGGGAGAAAAAGTATAGACTTTTATTTCATAATGGTTCCATTAAGAAAAAAGTATATTAAAGTATGGTACTCCAATGCCCAGTTTAAGCAACCCAATAAGGTTTTGGGCTACCTTACAGTATACTTTATACTAAGGAACCCTCGGGAATCCTGTTGTTTTTTTTATTTAGGCCCCTATATACCCCAAACCCCTATTCAAATCTCAAGGCCCTTATCATAGAACCCTGAAAGGGGCCTCTGTAGGAACCCTTAAAAAAATCATGAAACCCCCTATCTTTGTGTAGTCTGCCAAGACAAGGCTTGAGCGCTCCATTAGGAACCCTAAACTCCTAACCCCCCTAAATCCCGAAACCTCTAAACCCTTAAACCGCCAAACCCCTACACCCAAACCCCTAAACCCCCTAAATCCCCAAACCCCTAAACCCTTAAACCCCTAAACCCCGAAACCCCGAAACCCCTAAACCCCGAAACCCGAAGGGCCTGATCGTTGAAGTAGGAAGACCACGTGCCACCGCGGAAAATGCCCGAAGTCCTTAGGTCGGCTGAGAGCACCGATATTTCTGCCTACTTGTCGGGTTTAGGGTTTAGGGTTTAGGGTTTACGCGATATTTCTACCTACTTCTCGGGTATCATGGGGAACCAAAGGTTAACCTTTTTCATAAAAAACGGATTATATAGGGATTATACTACCCCAAAAGGTTAAAGGTTACATACTCTACTACTAGGTCTATTGCTGTCACTACTAATATCAACATTTTCTTTAACATTTTCTTTTGCGTTGTTATTGTGATTGTTGCATAACAGTTCGTGTCATTACCAGTGCTGTCATGATTAATGATTTTTGACATATATGTTATGTTTACGATTATGGTTAGTGTTTTGATGTTTGTGACTCTTGCGATTGCCATTATTTATACTATTACGGGAAGTTGCTTCGTTGTAAGTCTGGTTTGCTCTCGGTTCTTTATTCTTATCACTACTGTCATTGTTGTTGTCCTTAGGATTATTAGTGCTACCATGACTACTGGTATTGTTTTTCCCTTTGTTCGTTGTAATTTATTTTGTTGTCGCTGCTGCTGTTAATGTTGTCTCTACTGTTACTGTTATTGGTATTGTTACTGTTATTGTTATTCGGTTCTTATTATTAATATCATAATACAAACGATGTTATTCTGGTTATCGTTTTCTTATTCTTGCTATTATTGTTGCCATTATTGCGACTGATGTTTTTGCCTTTTTACTATTGTTAGTACCATCATATCAACAATAGCATATATTATGGATGTAATGTGCGTGTGTAAATGTAACACGTATGCATGCATGTACATCATATTAAATATTATTGCTCTCGTTATTATCGTTGCTGTCTTGGATTGGTCCACCGGCTTTTGCGCAGTAGTTATAAAGCCCAAACCCACATAAAGCTATGCTGTGGAAGGTCGCGACAGTTACATCAGGGCCGCAATGATTGGAGTGGGCTATTGCAGTTTGTATGTAATACTGTATAACGATCATAATTAACAGGAGCATATTGCAAATTCCCCCAAAGTCTTCCCAAACTGCGTGAATTGCAGTGGCTGAACGGTGGAATTACATTCCGCAGCCCTAAGCCCCAAACCCCTAAACCACAAGGGTCTCGAACTCTCAATCCGCAGCACCGCAATGGAGGCAAACGCACTCGGGTTCTGGTTCGTCTAGAACAACTTAGGCAGCTTTCCTGGAAAAATGCAGCAGAAGCCTTTCTTTCATTCCTAGGAGAGCTGAACAAGGCCCCTTCTTCCAGCAATTCGTCGGCTCGCCTCCCTTCCCTGGCCCTCTAATTACATCCTAAGCATTAACCCAGAGAGTTTAGGGTTTTGGGTAACCCCAAACAGTCTTATTGTTGGTAGTATTCAATTGTATTGCTATGACTGTTTTTTTATGAGACTTATTCCTAAACAACATCCCAGCTGGGATCTAGGTACCAAGCATAGCTCAGAGTCAGAAATGCTTCTATGAGGGGTATTATCCTTATGATTTGCGGAAGCATCCCCACAAAGGATCTCAGCATCCGTTGGGTTATAGGGTCATTATAGGGTTCCTATTTTCGTTAATGCTTTCGGGATATGAGCCCGAGCCACGCTAAACCCTAAACCACCAAACCCCCGAATCCCTAAATCCTAAACGCCCTAAACCCTCAACCCTCAACCTAAACCACAGGGCATCTGAGCTCAAAAACCATCAGCCCAAAGACGGCACATGTACTGGTGCAACACTGTTTTTTGGGGTACACTTCTTAAAGAGATCTATCACCCTAAACCCCTAAACCCGAACACCCTAAACCCCTAAACCCGAAACCCCTAATCCCTGAAACCCTCAACCGTTAACCTCCCAGACTCTAAATCCCAACCCCTAATCCAGCCGCAAGCTTTCCTCCCTCGCCAGCCGTGGCTCGTCGTCGTGGTGGAAAGGTCTGGAAGGTCGACGGAGGCCACCTCCCCGGCACGGAAACGAAGTCTTACCCTGCCTGGACCCTCAAGAACCTACTTGCTTTTCAGGATGTACAGAAGGAAATAATGATTATCAGGCAGCCCAAAAAATGGTAAGTTATTTAGGATTCAGGTGAGCCCTACGACTCCTGAAGGTCCAAGGACCTGATCATCATACACTCCGTGTAAGTGCCTAACTGTTAGGCCCTTTGGACCTTTACGGCCTTACAGCAAGAGCCCTGAGCCCCCAAGACTCCCGAACGTACCCGGTGCAGGAGCAATCTCTTCAGATCTAGCGTTTAGGGTTTAGGGTTTAGCGACTGCATCACGTATGATTTTGGGGATGCTTCTGCGGATCCTTAAGCAGGTAACTGCATAAGTGAACGAAGGGGTACGTCCGTCTCCGGGCATTTACGGTTCATGGTGTAATCAGGGTTCCCACGCAGTCTCTCTTGCTTAGAAGAAATAGAACAGGTCGCGGGCTTTGGAGCAGCATTTTGAGGCCATTCAGCACTAGTGTGACGTGTTGTTGAAGTCTGTTTATGACTCAGAGGCTCTATTCTGACGTCTGTTCGGGCTCGTATGCCTCCCTCATTCTGGAAGCCTGTACAAGGCAAAACTCAAGGGAGGCCTTAAACCATCAACCCTGTAAACCTTCCTACTGACAAAGAAAGTCCAAGGCCACAGCCCTCGACTCGTAGATGTAGGGACCGTAAACCTCTTTGGAAACCTGCTGTCTAACCGACAAACCCCAATTTCAACAGGATCAGCCCTGACTCATAAATGAAACACTCTGTAGCGTTTAGGGGTTAGGGTGCTTCTCGAGTTGAGGGTTTATGCCCAGATATCCTCGATGGTACTTTGAGCCCTAAACGCTTAAGACTTCAGGCCTTACAGCAAGACCGTGCACCCGCCAAGTGGCCGTGAGGCTCGAGGCAGAGACGCTCCTGCTCTCAAGCGTCTGCACCAAGTTCCCGGCCAAGTCCTTCTCAGGAGTCGTTTTGTGGCTTTGGGGGCTTTAGTTTACGTAGCCGCCCCATCCCCCAAACTGCCATCTGCTCAAAAAGCCACATTATCGATAAGCACCTTGTGTTCTGGGGTCTTTCTAACTTCGAAGTCCTATAGACTGAAGGAGGACCGCGGCATAAGGCACAGCCACGACCCCAAGCCTCACGCGCAAGCTTGAGGCAAAAAAACTGACGAAGCCGCACCACACAGCCCTTAAGAGAAGTAGATTAAGGCTTTGGCATGACTTATTTTGTCGGGAGTAAGGAACTCTAAGGCATGATATGGGTAACAATTCGGATGCCTTAAAGTATGTCCTTGCCAGATACACGATACTAATCAAACTGCTTGCGCATAAACCCCCAAACAGAACCTTAAACCCGCAGAAGATATCAGGGTGGTTCTCAAAATTAGGGTCCCTTTTTGGGTCCTTAATATAATACGGCACCTAATATTTAGGGTACCCAAAAAGGGGCCATAATTTTGACAACTACCCACCAGCCTGAATCTTGAACCCTGGCATAGGGGGTTTTGATTACCAGCACAGGGTTGCGGGGTATACTAATACAGTACACTATAACTATATAGTAGGGGACACTATGGGGATAAGATTTCTAGGTGTCTTCAGGCCCCAAATCCCAAACCCTTAACCCGAAAACCCTAAAATTCGCCCTTCTTTTCAATCAACATAGGGGCCTTCACAACTAGAAACTAGAATAGGGTTGGGGGGGGGGGTATGTTCGACTATTCCTAAAAGGAAGGAAGACCATCGTATTGGTACTGATTTAGGCTACTATAGTATCTGCCCAAGAGCATCATCATAAGAAATACCTATAATAAGGACTTAATAAGGCGTATTTAACAAAGTATGGCCCCTACCCCCCTCCCCCTACCCCCCTAAGGGTCCCTATGAGCATCAGAACCCAATGAGCCTGCTGATAAGTGCCGGTCATTCGCGCATAGACGGAAGAGGGGCCGCTGCTCGCTTCCACGGTCAGATCGAAGGAGACGATGATGTCGGCCTCGGAAACCCCAAACCCTTACATCTAGCTTGTATTTGAAAGACCACACAAAAATCAATACCTCGATCTGTGAGGCTTATCAAGCACGGGAAAGCGGAGAAACGGATCCCAAAGAGCCACCTAGTTCAGCTCGTAATGCCCCTATTTCCAGAAACCACCATGGATCCCCAACTCTTCATCTCTACGCTAGCGTACTGCGGATGCTAACCGAGGTCTTTAGTAGAAGACGGAGGGTTTAGGATTTAGGGGCTTAAGGTTTCTCCAAGGTTTAGGGTGCCTATTAATCTGCGTCTTCAGTGCCAGGCACGGACTGCAGAGACCTCGCAGACAGAAGGCGCGGACAAGGAACCTGCAGGCAGTGGGGCTTTACTGTAGATGCCTAGATGTAGGGGCCTTAATAATTAGGATAGGGTTTGGGGGTACTTTATACTATAATTACAATAAGGAACCCCCAAAACAGTATAGGTTTACTATAGATGCCTAGATAGACAATGCTACCTGCCGGTTTGCATGCATTTCACTCCAAAGAGCTTAGGGAGCCCCAGCGCATGCCATGACTTATTAGAGCCAGGCTCCTATACTGCAAGTTTCTTGGGCTTCAGGGTGCAGAATTTTCGGGGTTTGGAAGTAGATGCGTCGAAATTCCGCATGAGTGGGTCGGGTCGTTAAGTCGCCGGCGGCTTGGCCTCCCGGTAACAGGCACATCTGGCTTGGTCGCCCTCTCCCTCTCTCTCCTTTCTGTCCCTGTGTTTGCGGCATCTATAACCATGTAAGAGCAAGAGGAATTACCTATCTTATTTCTTATGGTTCATTATGGTTCCTTATGGTTCCTTCATATGCTTACACTACAATATAGCCCGCCAAATCCCACAGTACATGTAACTATGTATGAAGGTGGAGTAACAGCTGCTCCGTTTCTCGAGGCTCCTGTGATTTGTGCCAGGAAGCATAAAAGGGTTGAGTGCTCAGGGGATGGCGGTTTAGGGTCGAAGGGTTGTGGTTCTGGGTAAAGGGTTTACAGTTTACGGACTAGGGTTCAGGGTTTAAGGTTTGAGGGTTTAGGGTGTAAGGTTCGGGGTTCAGGTGGGGGATTTTGGGGCTCTGATGGGCTTCCATGCCTTGCAGGACCCAAGGTCCCAAAACCCAATGTTCAAGCTTTACGGCGGGAGGCTCAGGTTGTCAAAGCTCTATATAGGATCGGACTCTGAACCCTAATATAGGGGCCTTAATGATTAGAACCATTATACTAGAATTATAATGAGGAGCCCCCAAAATAGTATAGGTAACTACCCTTACAGTAAGCCCCGAACACTAAAACAAACCCACAGGACCCTCAAAGGATAACCCTCGAACAGTCCTAAACAATTGACAACTCGGTCTCCAATATGAGCTTGCTGCCGAAAAGAGGCTCCCTTAAAGCACGCCTGACATTCACCCTTGAAGGAACCATGAAGGCAATCCTTAAAGGAGGCCATGCAAGAATTTCAATCAAGGAATCCCCTCTGAGGAATTGCACCTGCACGGATGTCACTTGCGACACATCCAGGCTCCAAAACATAGCGAAGCCAGCTTTAAGCCCCTCGACCTGCAATGGAAAACAGGTAGCACTGGCTGAAGCTGCATGGATAGTTGTAAAGATGCACGAAGGGGATTGGAGATACACGTATGCGCGACCCGAAGACGGGTACCAGAGACTTCGTTTGAGTTTGGGGTCGGGGCTGCAGGAGACTACGATTTTGGTTTAGGGATAAGGGCTGCCAGGGTTTACTTGTTTCTTGAACGGGTTGGTCTAGGGGTTTGGCCATGCTTTCTTCTCACATCTTCTATAATGAACTTGGCAACCCTAGCAAAATTTAAAATTTAGCTGTCTCTGAGGGTTAATTATAGTAACCTAAAATTACGAAGTATTTCTGAGTACACCTAAGTCTTGGCGGGCTTCTGGGACGGGACCAGGGGCTGCTAGAAAAGCGCGGCATGCTGTGTACAAAGTGCAGGAGGCACGGAGTAGGGTTCAGGGTTTCGGGTAGGCATCGGAATTCATCTTCAACCATCGGAAAACTCAGAAAAGCCGAACACATTATCGTCGGATTACTGGGGGAGGCTCTGGTTGCCTTTCGGAAGCATATAATTAGGGAATTTAACTTCGCAAGCCGGTTTGCTACTGATACCCTGAGTTGCAAGGCACCAGACACTAAATCCTGAAGCCCAACCCCTACTCTGTAAAGTCATAAACCCTAAACCCAACACCTGAAGGTTCCGCCGTTGCTCTCCGCCCTCGAAAAACATAACCGGGAGTTTCGCAAGTGCTTCGGGGAGCTTGGGGCCTATCTGCAGTCGCCAATGGAGGTCTCTCGTCTCTGGTAAATCAGGCTTTATTGGGTGTCGATTTGAACAGACCCGCAAATTTAAAACATAATTAGGGTTCTACAGTAAACAATAAGGGAAATTTACAAGTATTCCAAATCGATGCCTAGTTTATGGCCAGGATCGACACAAAACGAAGTGCAGTGGAGACCCTAAACCCTAAATCGTTGCTTGCTGCCTTCCCACTATAGTCAGGGCTGCTTTGATGTGCCTTTCACACGCTTCGGCCTATGCTTTCCGGGATCGTGGGAATAGGATTTTGGGGCCCATTGTGCTATACTTCAAATAAGGGAACACCGAAAATAGTATTGGCAATTATTTAGGCCCCTATATTAAATCAAAAGCCAGGGCTTTAGGTTTTGGGTTTAGTAAGGCGAAGACATCTGTCACTCTATTCATCACTGGGGCCTAGGGCTTTGGGCCAGAGTTTCCGAACATAGGGGACCCTAATATAGTACCCGGAATAGCAGGATCCTTATTATACGGACCCCAGAATAAGGTAACCCTAATTTTCGGAAACTCCCACATATATATATATATATATATGTAGTATAAAGATAATCAGGAACCCTGCGGAAGAATGAAACAAGCTTTCAGACTTCTTTATTCGTGGGATAGGATTCGAACTGTGTGTTCCTGTGTTGGAGAACGCCCAAGCAATAGGCTTAGAATGGCGGTTTAAGGTTTAGGGTTTCAGGTTTTAGGGTCCCGACCCAGACCCCACAGAGGATCTGACAAGTAGATCCCCGTACTACTAATTCAAAGGGTATTGTATAGGAGTATAGGAACCCCCTTTACGGGATGTACTTTTTGGATACTCGCAGGGCTCTGGGCGAAGACAGGTCCCAGAAGCACTCAGGAGAGCAACTTCTCCTCGCACCCCGAAACGCGAAACCCTAAACTCCCTACGCCCTAAACTCTAAACCCTACCTCAACCCACCAAACCCTACTTTTTTGTGGTTCTTATTATCATCTCGAATATAGATCTCTGAAAAGGGAACCTACAAAACAGTAGGTTCTGGCGGGTTAAGGTAGATCCTAAACTCCCTAAACCCCAGAACCCTATATCCGGACCCCGAAACTCCGGACTCCCTAAGCCCTAATATAGGAACCTGATTAAGAAACCTAGGGCCTTTATTAGGGTTCCTTATATGAATCCTACTATTTTGGGGGTTCCTTATATGAATCCTACTATTTTGGGGTTATAGGCCCAGGGTTTCTTAATCAGGTTCCTACATTAATCTAAACCGTAAACTTGCCTCCCTAAACCCTACGCAAAGATGACAACCCGCAAAGCCCCCGAACCACCGCCTGCTAGAAGGCTAAGCGTCCGACCCATCCTGATTGGTAATCCTACCAAAGGATCCAATGGTCCTACAAGCATGACTATTGTGACCTTCACGGCCACTCCAAACGGGTGCATCTAAGCGACGCCCTCTGAGGATGCGAGGGCGGAGCAGTCCACCCCGCTGACAGTGACGGTGCCCTGACGCAACATGGGGCCCCAAACCCTACTTAAACCCTCAACCGGTGTACAGAGTTTCTATACCCTTTAGGGTTGAGGGGGTTTAGAGTAATTGTATAGTGTTCAGGTCGGGAGTTTTGAGCGGGCTTTGAGCGAATGTTGACCGGTTTTGTTTTGGGGTGGGATTTTGGCCATCCCACTCAATTTGGTGCCCTTGAAACGTTGTCAATTTGGGGCCCCTAAAATATTGTCAATTTGGGGGCCCCTGGATTATCAATTTGGGGTCCCTTCATTTAAAGTATTCCAAACAAACGCAAGCTGAAAGCAAGAGCTGCACTGTCGTGATATACAATCTCTATTTATCCCTGCTTGAGGGGTTTAGGGCCGTTTAGGGATTAGGGGGTTTAGGGGGTTTAGGGTTCAGGGCTTCCATAGCATACCACACATGTGGCAGCCCCTGGGGATTCGGTGACTGCCTTCATCGTTGGAATAGGGTTGTGGACATTATAAATTATAGTACAACTATAATAAGGAACCCCCAGAATAGTATAGGTAATTATTAAGGCCCCTACATTAGATGAGGCCGGAAGATCAGGTTTGTGGACTTGAGCTCCCGGTTTTGCGAGTCACTCTGAAAGCCGCTTTAACCCGAGCTACGACATCAAACAAACGAACACACAAACACAAACATCTGTCAAGCCTGAAAGAAATTGTAAACCCTAAACCCGGCATCAACAAACCTTGAACCCTCAACCCTGAAACTAGAACCAGGCCCTAATCGTATGAGATGATGTAAGAGGTCCTCGGCACGAGAGATGTCTACCTGAGTTTACGGTGCAGGGTTGAGGGTTCCCAATATCCCCTTAACCGTAAGGGCACCCTTGACCCCACTCTCCAGTCCTTCCACAGACCCCCTTCAAAAAAAGGTTCATTTGTATTTGTGACGCTGCAAAGGGCCCGGACCCCCTAAACTCCAAACCCCAAACGGCCCTTAAAGTCTACACCCTGAACCCCCTCAAGTCTAAATCCTAAGCCCCAAAACCCCAAACCCTACAACATTGGACCTCACATGGGTAGTTCTCTAAATTGGGGTCCCTTCTGAAGTCCTTCTTATCAGGGTGCCCTATTGTTTCTGGGACCTAAATACTAAATCTACCCGCGATGTACGGAAGTACTAACAAAGCTTGAAAGCGCGACATTTCTGCGGTGTCGAGTGCTGTGCTCAGAAAGCCTACTGGGCTTTAGAATTCAAGGCTGAGTTTGTTTAAGGGCATTTAAGGGTTTATAGGGGTTACGGTTTACTTTAGGGGTTTGGGGCCCTCATGTTTTGGTACTGGTGCCCTTCATGATTGGAGCTTTGGGTTCGGTTGTTGTCGAGTTGCTGTAAGTTCTGCATCAGGGTTCATAGCAAGATCGTACAACAAAGAAGATTATGGTAGTTTAAGGTAGAGTACGCAAGATACCTGAAACAAACAGCGTGACCTCGACAGGCTTACGTTGGCTGCGCCAAGTCATGAAGTAAGCCATAAAACGAAACCAGAACACACCTGCACATGGCCTGGACGGTTGTGACGGCAGTGGTCGTCGTTGTCGTAGTGGGCGTCGTTTGCGCAGGCCTCAGCAGGGGGGCCTAGGACTCAAGCCCTCGTACAGCCCTTTGAAAACAGGTGCTTCCTAATCATATACTCCCCGAAACAAAAGTGCCTAATTATTTTGGAGATTATAAGATCTACCCCCGAATCTTACGGCTGATTTGGGCTTCAAATCCCTTGACCGTAGCCCCTATCCCCAAATCCCTGGGCCGTAAACTTTCCTAAACCCGACGCCCGAAACCCTAATCCCTGAACAACTCTAGTCCTTAAGCCTTAGACCCTCTAAGAGCAGATAATATTGATGCTCCAGGCTTGAGGCCGCGGAACACCGACATGTTGCAGCGTAGCACTTGAACCGCTCCATGAGGCATAAGATTTCCTAAAGTATCTTACCTTCAAATGCTACAATCTAGAATTGTTAGTGCTGCTTGTAACCCGACAGCAAGAACCCTGAACACCTCAAACCCTGAGCCCTGAACGACGTATCCCACACGGTACGATGTCCCAATGGTTGATAGCAGGGATTTGGGATATAGAACTTAGGGCTTCAGTGTTTCGGGATTACATAGGCCCGTGTAAGGCCTACGGCCATGCATTCAGAGGATGGAACTGCATGAGCTCGATCCAACTTCTCCCTTGGGGGGGGATGTGCGCAACTGAAATCCAGAAAGCTTGACCATTCATTTTGCAAACACTTCTTAAACCACACAAAAAATCAGAGGTCCTTTGTTAGGGTTTAATGTTTAGGGTTTAGGGTTTGAACACGAACTCTATAAGCACACGCAGTCCCCAGCTCTCCCCTTGCCCCTTGCTACCCTTGCCAGAACTCCCATACAGTGAACCCCAGAAAGTTGGAACATGAGTTTAGGACAAGTCGCACTAGGCTCCCTTTTGCTTGACGTTAAGGGCGTGAGGGTAACACTGTCCCAACTTTCTGGGTTCTACCAGAAGTATGCCGCGTAGCTCGCAGGGCTTGAGATCCGCAGTGGGCGTGTCCTGGCAATGCTGGACACTCTGAGCACCCGAGGCATGCGAGTACTTGGCCACCTGATGCCCGTCTAGCCCTACAGGTCCGAAGTACAGGATCATCAGGCATTTCTGCTAGGGTTTAGGGTTTAGGGGTTTAGGGTTCATACAGTACCCGGGGGAGTATATGACTATTGGGTTCTTGGACCCTCAGGGCCACACACATAGTGGCGTCAATGACTAGAACAGCAGTTTGGGTGTTAATTACAGCTTGTCTTATCGACTCTACAAGGGAAGACTACCATTGATTTTAAATATAGCGCAAAAGAAGCTAGTATAATATAATAATCAATACATCACAACACAAAAAGCGACTCTTATACTACTACTCCTACTACTACTACTACTACTACTCCTACTACTACTACTACTGCTACTACTACTACTACTGCTACTGCTACTACTACTACTACTACTACTACTACTACTACTCCTACTACTACTACTACTACTACTACTACCACTACTACTACCACTACTACTACTGCAATTATCGATCCGGGGTCTCGAGGCTTTTGAAAGACACTGGTTTTTCCTTTCGGGTCCCATGTAGAGAGTCCCTACCTCAAACAAAGACAACCGCAATCCTAAACCCTAAACCCCTAAACCCTAAACCTTAAACCCTAAACCGACCCTGGTGAAACGGTCTGAAGCCCTTGTAAAGATCGTCAAAGGAAGTCTGAAACGCGAAGACTGCTGGTGCGTGGCGTGCATCCCGCCTGAGTCTCGCCGGATTCGCGGGCGCAGAGAATAATCTCTGCCGTGTCGCTGGTGAGCTCAAGCCGGGAACCTGTCAGATGAGGGATACCCCTAAACCCTAAACCCTAAACCCCCTAAACCCTAAACCCTGTCAGATTGTCCGGAGACCTTACTGATCGGTTTCAGGTGCCCAGTGCTTCGGGTTTTGGGCTTTAGTTTTGGGGTGTGAGGTTTGGGTGTAGGCCTTAGTAATTAGCATAAGGTGTTGGGTATATTATGTTATAAAAAGATGAGAAGGAACCCTAAAGAATACTACTACTACTACTACTACTACTACTACTACTACTACTACTACTACTACTACTGCGTAATCAGACCTCTCTATTGTCACATATGGCTGCCTTTTGTTTCGGCTTTCTTGACAGCCTTGCTGGATGTGTAATGTAGGCCCCTTGACAGTACCCTAAGGAATGATATTGGTATACATTTTCCTACTTGTCGGGTATCATGGGGAACTAAAGGTTAACCTTTTTCATTTCATAAGGATTATGTAGGGATTATACTACCCCACAAAGGTTAAAGGTTACCTACTCTACTACTAGGTTTTAGGCTTCCGGAGTATGTTGGCTTTAAGTTTTTCTCAAGCTCCAAGTGCGGCTGCAGTTCACCGACGTAGACGTCTGCGTTTTCTAGTGCGAGGCATCAGCAAAACAGAAAACCCTGTCGCGTTTAAGCCTGGGTTTTTAGTTTCCCGGCAACCTTCGTAGAGCGACCCCGAGATACACATTCGGACCAAACAGAACCTTGTAAACCCTCTGGAAACCTGTAAAAGCCTTCTAACACCCTGATTGTAACCCTTTGCTAAACAGTGCGTGCAGCCGAGATTCCCTTCCGTTCCAGAGATTCCAACATCCCTTACTTGTTAAAGGTCCGGTCTCTCGTCCGGTCTCTCGTCTTAAGAACCCTTGCTTTGACCTACAGCGATGAATAAGAAAGATTAGCTACTCAGAAGGGTCTTAACCCTTAGTGATGTCCCACTGGCCTATCGAACTTCTGTTGACTGTGCATGGCTCATACCCCATGGCAGGAGTTCTCAATCAATACTTTGGTTCTTCAGAAGCTCTGAAAATCATTCCACCCGGACTGGAACCCTGAACCCCAAAACCGAAAAACCCAAAGGCCCCGGGACTCTGAACCCCTAACTAAAACCGCACCTCGACAAAACAAAAGGAACCCGAGGTCCCTCCAACTCTCTCTGGAACCGTAGCCAATTCCGAAACCCTCAAACCCCGAATCATGCGATGGGCCTTTGACTGTCACCTTCAGATCTGTCAAGATGCGTTGTCCCGTCCTGATCTTGTCGGCTTATAGTGAACCCCAGAAAGTTGGAACATCGATGTAGGATGATTCATGCTGGGATTCCCTTTACTTTACTTTAAGGGCATGAGGCTAATGATGTTCCAACTTTCCAGCTTCTACTGTAGGGTCTTACTTAGGGTTAAGGAGTCCGAGTCCAGGATTCTCGCGTCTGGGGCTTGTTTTAGGGTTTAGGGCTTACGTAGGGTTTAGGGTTTAGGATTCTCGGGTCTAGGGTCTGTTTAGGGATATGGTTCTGTTCGTTTGCTCGTTGTCAACATTTGTCCGTCACATATTGCGGCTCCAGGATTTGCTAGCTTAATTTTTGGGTAGCAGCTGCAGGATAGACAAGCTGCATGTCCGCCCGGACATTCAATGGATCAGTCGCGGTCCGCTCGTAGACCTCTGCGAACAGCCACTCGGGTAAAGAGCCGCAAGTAGCACCCGTGTCCAGCAGGGTTATCAACTTGACACCCGTGCAGCTCGTTTTGGTCTGTGCGTTGTACCCAGGAGCTGGGGCAGACGCCGAAGTCTTATGTTCGGCAGGGATCTTCGCTATGGATCCTGGCCAATGGCGCCACTGCTTGGTGGAGGGCTCACCGCGGTGTCATGGATGGCACTAGTCCTACTCGTGTTTAGATTGGGGAGCTTAGAATGACATGTGATCTTTATGCTTCCAGCAAATATTGGCATCAGAGCTGCTGTTTTGCTTTGCATGAGTAGCTCTCGTATGCTCACCCTTGTTCACTCCAAAGTCCAAGTCAAGACACCGCAACTCTCGACGGGATGAGTTACACAAAACTTCAACCATAAATAGCGGAACCCTAAACCCTAATCCCGGAACCCAACACCCTAAACCCGTTGAGTCTAAACCCTAAGCCCGCAACCCAAAACCCTATTCCCGGAACCCAAACCCTAAACCCGCACCTTTACGGTCTGCCAAGACACTTCTGGCTCAACCCGAACGACATTACTATGGTGCGAGCTGTCACTACCGATGACACCGCCGAAAAGCGCTCAAAGCTAGAATCCATAATCCTTAGCCCTGGGCCCTAGACCCTCACCATTGCTCTCATGAGTTAAATTATCTCTTGACCTGAAGGGTTTCGGGTTTGTGTCGCGTAGGCTGACAGTCTTAGGTTTGGTTCTACACAGTTTAAGAGGGTTTAGGGTGCAGGGGTGTAAAGTGTCGGGCTTCTTGGAGTTCTGGGTGCAGGGTTTAGGGCTTAGGGATTGATTAAGACTCTGTGGGGTCGACTTGGGATCTCGATTATGGATGACCATGACCATGTCTTGGCCCTCCAACCATCACCAAACAGGCATGGGCAGGTAGCAAGGATATTTCACTCGCCAGCCAACCGAGAATCTCGGGGAACAATCAACAAAACGCAACCATAGACTTGGGTCAAAGAGTTGTCTATGAGTAGTTCCGCAAATCTTACACTGGCTAACACTGATATGCCGTCTCGAAGATTTAGATGGGTCCAGTGCCTGGGGTGTGGTATTTAGGTGGGAGGATGTAGGATGAAATGCTGGGTTTAGACGGGCTGCTGCATAGAATGTTACCTGGGCACAAGACTAGTAAGTCCCGCGCAACCTGAAGTCAAAACAGCTCCAGCTAAGCATCTTGTCGGTATCTCGGACGACAAACGTGGTGCCCTTGTTCACCTGCAAAAAGCAGCACGAAGGCATTCAAGCGGAGGCTTCGACGTATACCAGGATTGTCAGCACAGGGTGAAACCAAAAAAGTTGAAGGGTTTGGGCGCATATGTTGCGACCAGCTATCTATACTTTGATGGCCGTTTATGGCACGAAACGTCAAACCACGATCACATAAACAGTTCTGAGAAGCAGTGCTGCTATCCATTTAGCCCCTGTGTGCAAGGCATATGACACGAGGGAAGAACATGTCCAGCGGAGTTGTTAGTTCAAGGTCGCCGAAACTACATAGGTTGACGACAACAGACGAGTTAGAGCTAATGTAGGGGCCAGAATTTTGGGAAACAATTTCGTACAAACAGATTATGGCACCCAGAGCAGCGATCCAGGACGCGTGACAACAGCTCCATATTTCAAAAGCGCAAGCCCCGAAGGCCATCAACGTGAACAACCACCAAACACATCGTCAGTGACTTTGCGCCCGCGACTGCCAAACGCCCGAGCCTCGTGCAGCAAGAAGGTGATTTGAGCATCCGTCCTGGCATTTAGGGCATCTCAAGCAGATATCCAAAAGAAGCCATTGAACCTCACCTCAGTTAGGTTCATCCACGGGAATCGTGCTGTGAATGACTGGTGATTGGTCGTTTTTGACTTTGAAGTACTGACCCCCAAAACCGGTTCAGGGTTTAGGAGTCTTTCACATGCAACCGGCAAGCTAAACCTCAAACCCCCCTCCAAATCCTGATGCCCTGCATCAAGTCAGTCTCGAACGCTAGAAACTAGGGCCCAAAAAAAGCACATAAGCAAAAATTAGGATAGGGATGTCCCATATAAATCCCCTTATACTGAAGCCCAATAAGGTAGGGATATCTCTTATGTGCTTTTTGGGTCTCTGAGAAACCTAGACCTCAACTCCTGAACCCTGCAAAACCCATGAGTTTCCAGATGTACTGCCACCATGAAAGTTGTAAATATGCACCGTGGTGGAACTCTAAACCCCAGAGCGGAAGTTCACAACTCCGGTCAAACACCATTGAAATTAACTACGGCCTGAGGATGGTTTTCAAGCTTCGGTTTAGGGTTTACCCATAAGGCCCCAAAGTAGTTCCTTGTTGGGGTTCATAGATAGAGTTCGATAAGGTAATCCCAAAAAGGAACTACTTTGGGGCCTATGGGTAGGGTCTAGGCTTTACCTTTCAGGGTCTTGAGGTGCTTACGTTGAACTGCCATGTAGGGTACCGGCAAACTGCTCGTATTAAAACCGAGATTTCAATGCCATCTGCTGTGGTTGCTTAGCGTTTAGGCTTTAGGGCCTTTAGGGTTTAAGGTGGGGTCTGAATTACTGTCCATACCTCCCGGCTTTACAGCTGAACCCTGACCACTTGACCACTCGAGTAGAGATCTTACATTGGTGCCATTACATGAGAACCCCCATCCCAACACCCAAAACCCTACACCCTCAGAGCCCTAAACCCTAAGTTTTATACAAGGAAAGCCCTAGACGAGACCCTCAACGGTAACCCCTTAAAGCGCTCAAACCTAAACCAAGATCACCCTCGAACCCAAGCACTAAACCCACCCGTTCCTGGCTCGGATGCCATGTATGGGGTTCATGTTGCCAGCAATACGATGTATGGCTCTCGCAGCCCATATGGATATACAGAACCGTTAAAGAGCCCTTGATCAAACATGAACTTTGAGGAACCGTCGAAGAGCCCTTATAGAAGCCCAATTACTGGTTACCCCAAACCTTCAAAGCCCTAATCCCTAAGCACCGAAACTTCCCGAAGGCATCCTGCTGTCGCCATCCCAGTGGTGGACTTGAACTTTGTTCCCATGCGAATTGCCTTCCAGGTACCTGGCTACTGTGTCAGCCCTCAATCCTGTCGCGCTTAGCGTTTTGGAAGCCCTAGGAGCAGGCCTTTGGAGCAGGTATATAATCTTGAAGGTTATTACCAGGACCCCCCAACGGCCCTTTGACCCTTAATGGTGGGTATTTGGGGTATATTCGAGGGTAGTTGGGGGTCTAGGCAAGGGCCTTCATGATTAGACTAGGGCTTTGGGGTGGTTAAAGTAGATCTTTATTCAGGCCGATAGGGGGATACAACTGTGCATCATTCCGGTCTCTACATTACATGCCATGTAGCGACTTCTCGTTCTTCAAAAGCAACGACTCCGACCCCATGAGTTCCGCAACCATCTACTGAGAAGGCATTTAAGGATCCATGATCTCGGGACGAAAGCAGAAGCCCGGTACGAGTTTGATGGCTCATCCACCCAAGGACGTCCAACCACGCTGCGAAACGTCATCTTCAGGAGTCACTTCGGGGGCTTTACGGGTCAAGATTTCGGGCTTCAGATGGTAAAGGCCGTGGCAAGTACCAAATGGCTGTAATGCTTATCCCACGCTGTCAGCCACGTACGGATGAAGCTTCAGCGTTTCAGAGCATTTCGGGTTTCGGGCTTAGGATTTGGGAGTTTCCGAAATTAGGGTACCTTATTTGGGATCCTTGTAATAAGGTTCCTACTATTTAGGTACTATATTAGGGTCCCCTATTTTCGGAAACTCCCATTAATGGTTGAGGTTTGGGGCTGACGGTGGTCGTCTTATCTCCAAAGATACCTCAAAACTCCAAGCCCTCACCCCGCACCCTCAATCAAGCCTTAACCCCAAACCCTGCATTCTTGAAACTGCGTCCAGGTCGCTTATCGGTTCCCAGGCGTGCACGCCAGGAGATGACCAAGAAAGCCGGTACGCCAGTCCTTCGGCAACAGGAGCCGCAACGAGGCACATTCCGAAAAGCAAGCAGAGTAACGTAAGAAACACCAACAACAACAAGGGTAGTCGTCTATAGTAGGGTGCCTTCTTGGGAACCCAAAAGAAGGCGGCATCCTTATAGAAAGGGCCCGAAAAGGGACCCTCATTTAGAGAACTACCCAGATGAAAAACAAAACCCGAAACCCTAAACCCTATTCGAAGACCGAAGTCATCAACTCAAAAGCCGACACACGTCCTGTGTTTTTGATCCCAGACTTTCAACACTAAACACCAAGCCCTAACCAGAAGACTTGTTTTCTGTCTGCACTAGTCCGTCTGGGTTAGTGTAGTGACAGTAGAGTCAGTAGAGCTTCGGACGTGCGTTTTGCTTTACTATAGGGGCCTTAATAGTTAGAATAGGGTTTTGGGGCCCGTTACACTATAATTATAATAAGGAACCCCCAATATAGTACAGGTAACAATTAAAGTCCCGATGTTACATGGCTTTTTTGTTTGAAGTGTCGGGCTGAACTCTGCGTTTTGGGAGTCTTAGAAATTCCAGGGTTAGCGGGGTATTGGGTGTTCAGGGCATGGGCGGTTTTGCCTGAGGGCTTTGTAGGCCTGGGGCTTTCCACGAAACCCTCAGCCCGAAACCGTTTGGTGATGGGGTCTACTATAAAGGCCTGAATCATTCACGTCGGGTTTGAGGATCTAGTCTGGTATCGTACTTACATTCGGGTGGTTGTCAAAATTATGGTCCCTTTTTGGGTCCCTATGATAATACGGCACCTAGGCTTTAGGGTACCCAAGAAGGGACCCTAATTTTGACAACCACCCATTCAAGGAGAGGTCTCTCAGATTTGGGTTTAGGGGTGAGGAGTTGGGGGTTCAGGGGGTAGGGTTTAGGGGCTTAGGGTTGAGGGGTCTAGGCTTAGCTCAAGAGGCTTCTTGTCCCTACATGAAAACCAATTAAAGTTTAGGGGTTTAGGGGTTTAGGTTTTCGGGTTTAGTACCATATATTGGAGCAGATTGGACCTCAAAGAAACTATGTATTAAGCCACCAGGAGGCCCTAAAGCCCGTCAAGTAGCTGCGTATCATCGGCACTATGCGTCAAGATCTTCACGCCGCTCGTAAACTCCGTGCCGATGGCCTCTCAAACCAAGGAGAGTAGGTCACAGGATGTTGTAGGAGCTCTTCATTTAAGTGCCTGCTGGGTTGAACCTCATGGTCTTTCAAATGAAGTCATTACAATAAGAGTGTGAAACTACTAGAGGGTCCAGGTACCGCTTGCTTCATGATTTCGTGGCCTTTGCAAGCTTCAAGAAGCTTGAATTTCGGACCTTTACTATTTCAGGTGCATGAAAACAACGATATGGAGGATAAAACCCTAAACGAGCCCTCCACCCGAGGCCTCCCAGCCCTGAGCATTAATTTCAGGCCCTAAACCGCAAACCTCTCCACCCCACCTGACAAAACTACTATCATCAGCCATTGGGAGCCTTATAAAGCCCTGTTAAAGCCATCTAGAACCCTTTGAAGCATACTCAAAGAGCACTTTACAACCTTTTTAGGTGTCGATTTCAACAGACCCTGCAACATTTGGGAGTTTCCGAGAATTAGGGGTACCTTTTTGGGGGTCCTTATAATAAGGATCCTACTATTTAGGGTAGTATATTAGGGGCCCCTATTTTCGGAAACTCCCATTTGTAGTTGGGTCTCTAGGTTGAACCAATAAGGGAGCTTAAACTGGGCTTTTAAGTAACCTGGGAGAAAAAAGTGTAATGTAAACTTTTATTTCATAAGGGTTCCATTAAGAAAAAAGTATTAAAGTATGGTACTCCAAAGCCCAGTAAAGATATCCCAACTAGGTATAAAGGAATCGAAAGGAAGGAAGCCCACGTGATGCCTTGAGAGTGACTTCCTTGGCCTCGCCGGAGGTGAGGGTGTCCAGGGAAAGGGTCTCCTGCCGAGATGTTCTTGCCGAAGTTTTGGGTGTTAAGGCCCTAAGCGAAGAATTGCCTAGACCCTAAACCAAGACGCTGCAACTTGCAAAGCCTAAACATGCCAGCGCCAGACCCGAAACCCTAAACCCCTATAGCATAGCCTAAGTCCTGAAGCCTAAACCCCTAAACCCTAAAGCCTAAACTCCCGTTTGGAGTCCGATTCCTCCGTGTAGTCCGCGAAGCCCAGCTGCCAGGAGTGGAGGAAGTTGTAGCAGCGAGTGCTGCAGCAGTATCCTTACTCTCATTGCAGTCACCTGCTCCGTCATCTTCGTCACCATGATCCTGATCATAACAACAATACCAGATGACGATGAATATGATGTTGATGAAGATGATGATGATGATGATGATGATGATGCATTGCCATTCCAGGTTCAATGCCCCTGACCACTATGACACCGAGGGTCACCAACACTAGACATGTGGGCCGCCCAAAAAAGCCCACGAGGAAAACAGCTCCTGACAAGCACAAGACCCAAACCCGAAATGCTGAAAACATTTCCAAAGCTTCGGTCGGTCGAGGCCCAGGGACTTCACTCCGAACCCTCTGATCCTTGAACTCTCCACTATTCAGGGCTCCAGGTTTAGGGTTCAGATGCCCCCCAAAACAGAAAGGTCTTGGGCTGCTTGTGTCGAGCCACCCATGGCTGAGCTGGTATCGGCATACCTCAAGGCCGGCGTGAGACTTCGGTAGAGTCATCGAAGTCTGGCAAGTTCAGGGGGTGTCGGGTCCTCACTGCACGAACCCCGAAATCAAAACCCAAGTTGCCACTTTAGGTTTTAGGGTTTCGGCGTTTCCAAAAGAACACGCAAGATAAGCAGCTGACAACGGCGCCTACTAACTATGATCTACCTCTAAAACCCTCACTCCAAAATCCGAGACCCTGAGCCACAAACCCTACAAGTCCTTATCAGGGCTATTCAGGCCCCCTCTCCCTTACCCCCGCTAAGGTTCCCTATGAACTAAAGCACCGAGCCCAGGCTCTCCGCCGCAGAATATGCTCCGCCGGCATGATGCAACTTCCAATTGTGGCCGATCTCATGGAGGAACCTTGCCGTCTAATATAGGGGCCTTAATAACTAGAATGGGGTTTTGGGGCCCAATATACTATACTTATAACAAGGACCCCCCCCCCCCCCCCCCCCCACAAAAAAAAAAAAAAAAAAAAAAAAAAAAAAAAAAAAAAAAAAAAAAAAAANCCCCCCCCCCCCCCCCCCCAAAAAAAAAAAAAAAAAAAAAGAAAAAAAAAGAGTATAGGTAATTATTAAGGCCCCCTAGGGCCGACGGGATCCTGTAGGGAAGCCTTTAAGCGCTTCGTAAGGGACTCAGGCTGAGGATTTCAGGGCTGAGGGGTTTAGGGGTTTAGGAATCGAAAAGGGTTTAGGGTTTAGGGTTTGGAGTTTAGCGGGTGCGAGGGTCTAGGGTTTAGGGCTTGAGGGGTTTTGGGGTTTCAGGCTTCGCTGTAGGTTTAAGAGCTTCGGGCGTAGGGTTTAGGGTTAGCGGGTCCCGGACCTTCGGATCTCAATTTTGCAAGCATCGGGGCTCTAGGGCTTTACGATTTTAAATGCGGCTTGACCCAGGTCGGTCGGCTGTGAGCCGAAAACGAAACAAATCTTGGTATTGTGAGAAGCACCCAAGCCCTAAAGTTCGAAACCCTGAAGCTCAACCCTAAGCCCTATAAACCCTAAACCTTAAGCCCGGAATCCAAACCAACACAGTAGCATGACGGGGTCGGCGATGTACTCCTCACGGTACCAGGAGATGGATCCGCCGACGGTGCCAACGCCAATGGCAGAAAGCCATGCTTTCGGGAGGACCCTTGGGAAGGGCATAAGGTTCATGAGTACAAGAGCGAAAATTGCTGGATAGGTTTCGGATGCAGGGTTTGAGTAAATGCCCAACTAGATAGACAAGCTCAGGGACTTCTGGGGCTGTTTGACAAGTCTTCTATGCTCGAAAACTCGTACTCGTCCTGATCTCCAACACTATCGCAACCTCCACAGCCACCATCGTCTCATCATCGTCATCGTCGTCACCATCGTCACTGTCATCGTCGTCGTAGACATCATCATCCTCATCATCAACATCGTCGTCATGCTCATCCTCACATAACCATCATCATCGTCGTCGTCATCGTTATCATCTTCACCATCGACACCGCCATCATCATTGCCATCACCGGAACATCATCATAGTCATCGTCGGAAACATCATTATCACAATCATTCTAGCCTTCACCATTTGCATCATCAGTCTCATCATCGCCTCCATCATCGTCATCGTCACCATCATGTCAATCTTTTACCAACTCTTTAACATGACGTGCATCCATATGCTCATCTTTGACGCAGAAGCACCACAACCACCATGCTCATCACAAACTATCTTCTTCTTCATCACCACCACCACCATCATCATCACCATCACCTCATCCTCATCCTCATCATCATCATCATCATCTTCATCATCACGATCCGCAGCAGCAGCAGCAGCAGCAGCAGCAGCAGCGTCGGCAACATCCACATCCCACAATCACCAGCATCATTCTGGTCGTTGTGCCGTCGCCGTGCGAGTCATCATGGTCACGTGACAAGGTCGAAGCCATGGTCATTACCCTTTTCATGGTCATCGTCATCATGATCGCCATGAGGCTATTTTGCTCAGCAACGTCAGGGCCGACATCATCGTAGCCATGACTTTCGTCGCCGACGTCTTCTGAAAACACCGAAAACAAGATAATTCACAGAGTCTCCGTGTTCATAATCTTGATGAGCAAGCTTGCGAAGGCAAGAAAGATAAGAATGTCCAACAAACAACTGCACGGGATCCCCAGGTATCGAAATCAGAGGTTTAGAGTTCAGGGATAGGTAAGCACCGAACCCTGCAGAAACGGCTCCATCCAAGCCAAGCATCATCAGCTTCCCTAAGCCCTAAACCCAAACCCCAACCCCACAACCCTAAACCCTGCATTTGCGCCCAAGCCAAGCATCATCAGCTTGAACTCGTTGTTATCCCACTCCGGCGTGCCTGCGCGCGGTAGCAGCAGGGCTTGGGCTAGGGTTTGGGGTTTGCTACCATACTAAGATGGTTTAGGGTTTAGGGTTTAGGGACCAGGGTTTGTGGGTGGCGGCATATTTGGCGTCAACCCGCCCGCTGAACCGTCAAAGCTAGTGTATTCTATGGCTGGTGGCGACGCGGAGCCCTCGAGCCCATCCGGGCACCCAGTTATGGGTGGGAAAGGCCCAGGGACCAACCCAAATGGGGGTTTCCGAAAATTAGGGGTACCTTATTTGGGGTCCTTATGATAAGGATCCTACTATTTAGGGTACTATATTAGGGTCCCCTATTTTCGGAAACTCCCAAATTAAACCCCGGTGGCTTGGAGGAATTTGACACACAAACAGAAGGCTTTTTGAGGCGCTTGTGTACTTCTCCTCCTAAACCTTCATGCAGCATAAGCGGTAGACGCTTAAGCAAGCATAACCCACATGTCTGTAGGGCCTGAATCGAGTCTTGATTGAGCTCTGGGCTTTCAGAACGCCCCGACACCCCCCAAGTGCATACACAGAAACACTCCGACCCCTGAAAAAGCCTCAACCGCAAAGCTCCAAAATCCTCTAAGCTCAAGGGTTATGAACGGCGCCCTTAAACCTCTGTTAAGGATTCGGGTCCCGGGTTTAGAAAGGGTCTTCTTTGAAAAAGGGTCTAGCGTTTTAACGCCTGTGAGGTTCTGATTAAAGATTTCAGGGCTCTTTAAGGGGCCCGTTTTGGTCGAGGGTTCTAGGGTCGTTTCCGGCTTCTGCCCAGTTTGCGCCTTGCATCTGATCTCTGACAGCAGTGTAGGTGGCCCAAACATCGGAAGAGTCAGGACACCCCTGGACTGGTCCAACCTTGTCTGCGTCTCTCTCTCTCTCTCTGTGGTTTTGTCTGGTGTGGGTGGGTGGGTGAGGCTTGCTTACTGTGGTTGCAAGTGTAGGGCAACTTGATTTCTTCATACATATAGATATATATATATATATACACACACACATCTGCTTAAATGTGCTTATGCATATATATATATATACACACACACACACATATGATATGCATGCATGCATGCATATCATATACCTGGGCTGATTTTTTAGTCCCATTCCCTGAGAGACTTGCGGCGATGACTTCCTGTACAGCCTGTATGAGGCTGCATTGATCCATCAATGACGTGGGAACATCCAAGACTCCAATCAAGTAGGCCGCAGCGACCGTGTGTGCAATGCAGAGCCCTGGGGCTACTCCGGGTTCAGGCTGTCCGGCCTGGCCTCACCAGACACTCCACAAGTCTCCAAGTCAAGGAACTTTGCACACAGGTCCCTTAAATCCTAATGTAGGGGCGTTAACTATCAGATGAGGGTTTGGGGGGATCCTGATTATAATCGTAGTATAATAAAGGCGCAAACCCTAGTCTAATTATTAAGGCCCCTGCATCAGGTACTGAATATAGCCCCAGTATAGCATACCCCAGAACCCTGTTCTGAGTATTCCAAGTATTCAGGCTCCCCAGAATACTTGGGAGATTTTGAACAAGTCAAAGCGGTCCGGGGTATGTGCCGACGTCATGGCACCTTATTATTGTCGCCGATTAAGGTTTAGGGTTTAGGATTTTAGGGTTTAATGGAGTTGAGTTTAGGGTTTAGGGTTGAGGGGGGTGAATTTGGGGTTTAGGGCTTAGGGGGGTGAGCTTAGGGTTTAGGGTCTAGGGAAAGGGAAAGGATCCGGGATGCTCAATCACACAAGACTCGTCTTTCGTGGGACTGTTGGATCCCTCCCCTGTATAGGGTTTAGGGTTTAGGATTTCCGAACATTGGGCATGGGACTCTTCTCATGCTAGGCCCTATTCAGAGGCACCTTAAGCCCAAGTAGACCACAAGCACGGTTAACCTATGTAAGCCTCCTCCAACACCTTGCGAGCCCTGGTAGAAGTTCTAATTCAGGCAGCCCTTGTCAAAAGCATGGCGTCGACAACATCTCTGTGACCTCGTTTGGTGACCCTTCTTCCTCAGCAACGTGACAAATGGAATCGCAGACCGCCAACCTCACGAGCCCTGACAATGCCTAATGCAGAGGCCTTAATAATTAGAATAGGGTTTGGGGGCCCATTATACTATAACTATAATAAGGAACCCACGCTAGTATTGGTAATTATTTAGGCCCCGGCATGCCGTAAAACCGCAACCATAAACCGAAAATCCCGAAACTGTCCAGTACTACCGGTTTGCTTGACTCGCTTTTCTGATTGGCTGAGGTCTGTTAATAATGTCACAGAATACTCAGAATAGACCGGGGGGGTTCAAACATAAAAATATCGTAGCTGCATAGAGACTATAATACTGCTTCAGTCCCCAAACCTTAAGCCTTAAACCCAAAACCCGTAACCCTACACCCTATGGTAGGAAGCCCCTCCAGCCCAAGGACGATATCGCCGGTGAAGCTGACGGTCGAGCGGGAGCAGACATCCAGCACCTCCGGTCCAACATGCGTCTGGGACTGAGGGTTCTACAAGAGTTCTATCAAGGCTCTTTCTTCCCGTATGGGTTTGTGCGTTGTTTTCGGTTTAGTACATCGAGGGTCTATCTATGGGAGTTTCCGAAAATTAGGGTTCCTTATTTTGGGGTCCTTATAATAAGGATCCTACTATTTAGGGTACTATATTAGGGTCCCCTATTTTCGGAAACTCCCATCTACAGTCTTGATTTAGCTGCTTGTTTGGTTTTACCAAGTCCATGGTCAACAAGTAAGGTGACAAGAACAGGATGCAAAATACATACGAAGGCCAAGATCATCGAGGGTTTAGTGTGCGAACGTTTCCAAGGCTCGGTGCAGGGGGCTTCTTGCGATCGTGGTTCCGCCCAGCCTGCCTTCTTAGAGTTGCTTCTGATGACTGCCTTGTGTCAAACAAGATAGGGTTCTAGGGTTCAAGCAGTAGCTCAGGTTCAAATTTCGGGGTGGTGGTTTGGACAGTTTGGGCTCTTAGCCTGAAACCTGAAAAATCAGACCCTAACCCCGCTTTAAAGCCCAAAAGCCCTAACCCCTGAAACCTATAAATCGTACAACCTCGACCTTGAGGCTGCACAACACCGTGAACCGAGGCAAAATCAGAGGACGGCTGCCGAGACACACCGACAGGTCCGAACCCTCAAACATCCCAACACACCCAGCCCAAGCACACGACCCTGTGTTCTAATCCGCGCGCATTCATTCTTTGAAGCTAAACCCTAAACACGACCTAGACAGCCGAACCATCATCCTTCCTAAACCCTCGTCCTAGAATTGCAGGGGTTCAGGGCTTGCCCTTGGAAGGGTCTTCGTGTGCAGAAGGATCAGCGCACATCTACTCAGCTTCTGGGTACCTAAAGCACCCAAGCAGGAGATGAGGAACGAAAAGTTCTCTTTGGGATATAACTCGTGTGACCTGTTTATATTAGGGACTATAGCGGGCTACGCTTGCTAATAAGCGGGATCTCTATTATAACCCTGAAGACAGCATATTCAAAGACCCACGTAGCAGACTAAATGCCGCGAAACCGTTGATGCAGACCCTTGATTGACAAACCCCTCCCGTCTACAAGCAGTGAGGTCAGGGGTTAGAGTCCTGGTTGTCGAAAGGGGCTGGTTAATCAAGAGTCTACACTCTGACGGCCTTGCCTGATTTGGGACCTGTCTTGCGGTTTAGGGTTAGGGGTTTAGGGTCTTGTTGTGATTTTAGTATCATATTCCTTCAAAGCCTCTGTGGTGAAACGCCCCTAAAAAATAAGCGCTTAACCCGAAACGAAGGTTTGTCTTGGGTTCCCTCGTCAGTGATGCGTGGGCCTGGTTGAAAGAGCCAGCCGTGGTGTCGAAAAAGGCACTCTGCAAGCGAGCCTGACCCCGGGGACGAGGGCGGGGGATTCGCCCAGGGTTTTGGGTTTGGGGCTTAGGGTTTAGGGGTTTAGGGTTTAGGGCGAGAGTTTGGAGTTTCGGGTCAGAACTCAAGAAACTGGCGCAAGGTTGCATTGTAAACCTTGTATAAAAAAGACACAAGATGAACAATCCCTCCCTTTTCTTGAAGGGCCGTACTGCCATCACATCCATAGTATTGGGTGCGACTTTCTTTAGTAGTTACCTTGCTTCTGAAAAATGTTGTTGGTTCCTGACCATAGAAACTGGTTCCTCAACCCTAAACCCGATCACCTCTAATGAAGTAGGCTCAGGGGTTCCCGATAGTAGATCAGAGTTTGTATTTCTACGGTGTCCCTAATGTGATTTCAGGTATACTGTACTTCTGAATTGAAGGTTTTTGGAGTCTCTGGCTAGCACTCTAGGAGGGGTGGCCTGCTTCCAGTGAGACGAAGACGACGTTGCTTTTAAAGCCTCCCGATCTGAACCTGAATCCTGAATTGCAACGTCTGGAACCGAACCCAAGCCTTGAAACGAGACTGAAAGATCGATTCGGGAATGGAAAAGACGGCTCTTTGCAGAGGAGTCCGTTCCCATACTGTCTAAGACCCTCATATTAAACTGCCTGATCCGAGAGCCCTAACACCTAAACCCTTTTAAACAACATCAGAAGCTAAGCCTGAATGTTATGGCCCAGATCTAAACCTTGCACACTCGACACCACCGTGAACCTTCACACTCGAAGGCCCTGTGAGCCTTCTGCTCTTGAACAAAACCCTGAGAACCCTAAACCGAAACCCGAAAGTCCCTCAATGTAAAACACTAAACGCGAGAACCCTAAACCCTAAACTTTAGCCCTAAACCCAAAAAACCCCTAAATCCAAGCCTTGGTCGTCTCTGCTTTCAAAGAGTTTCCGCAAGGTTCGTAAAGGACAATCACCTTCCCAGACCCCCGGGAGGATCCAAAAAGTAGATCCCTTAATGGGGGTTCCTATAAAGTACCCTTAGTAGTATAGGTCCCCAAATTAGGGGATCTACTTTCTAGATCCTCCCGGGGGTCTGGGTTAGCACCGTGAGAGGCTAGGATTCCCGGTTCAGGGTCTGGGGTTTCCAAACCCTCAAAGGAGGGTTCTGCTTTTTCGTTTTTAAAGGGATCTATAGGGTTTAGGGATCTAAGGACTCATATATTAAGGCTTTTGGGCCCAAAGACCATACTATATAAGGCTTTTGGGCTATCTGGATCCCTAGTTCTGTTTTGAGGTGGTGGGCTCAGCAATTGCTTTTGCGTTTGCAGGAGGCGGTTAAGGTTGAAAGTTTGGTGGGGCTTCGGGCTCAGCCACGCTTGTATGAATTTGGGCTTGGGGTTGGTGGCCGGGGTCCAAGAACTTCAAGCAGTGCTGACTAGTGACGAGTCTCATCTCTATCTCGACACCATCTGCAATTTGTTTTGCCTGCTAGACTTCCAAACTGCTTTAGATGTGAACACCGGCAAACAATCCGCAAAGCACGCTGCAACCTCTTGACTCCAAGCCATAGAACAAGTTATGGCTCAAACCTTGAGGTATGTAGCTCAGGATGAGTTACCGCTTGGGGCGGCTTGACTTAATCAAGCCCACTCGACCCGAATTTCTAGATGCAACATGCAACTGGCTCAACCATCCTGAAGCCTAGATCCAACTCCCATAAATTAACCCCACCTAAATGTCCGAGAGCTGGCTCTCAACTGGGTCCGAGCGGCCGCCGTGTTCTGGGCCGCCGCATTGCCTAGCCTCCTGAAAGCACGCGACCAAGATGACAGTCTGGGGTTTAGGGTTGAGGGTCTATGGGGCTTTACAAAGTCTGCCATAGGGCCTTATGATCGTCCAAATACCAAATGCGGGGCTTAAAGCCAACCGCTGTGAGCTTGGGTCCTAGCGCCCTAGTCTATCTCCACCTAGAACCTCTAAGTCTACCTAGACCCCCCAACTACCCTCTATTGTGCCCCAAGGCACCATGAAGGCCCTATTAAAGGGTCGTTTGGGGGTCCTGGTAGGGTGCACGGTTCAGGGCTCGTTGCCTTCTGTTGAGGGCCGACCTTGTTGGATGCAACTTGTCCCGGGGACTCACACTTCAGGATTCAGGGTTCGGGGTAGGGGGAGGGGGTCGGGTACACTGAGATGCGATCGGGGATCAGAAAACGAAGACATTGCACTGCAAGAGTTGTCATCCCGGCAAGTCATGAGGCTCCTGGGTCAGACCACTGATTTCCAAACCCTCCTCCGTCTGACGAGGGCAATTTTCCGCATCTTAAGCCGGGGAACCCTATATAAACCCTAAACTGAGATCACGGGCCGCAAGGAAAAGGGCACCCAAAGTGAATACGGGAGTAGAGGCCATTCAGCTTGAACCTCTTCAGCTCACGGTTGAAAAGAGACCTGAAGCCTAGCTCCATTCAAAATCTGCGGGGCGGGGTTTCAAGGTGTACCTGCAGCTGCCATAGCCTTCCTTCATGTAGGTTCTTATCATACACCCGAACATCGAATCTATATGTGCCCTACACAAAAGTAGCGTGGGGGCCTACGCAGTCTAGATAGGAAAAGACACACCGGAGAGAAACACAAACACCTCAAATCCAATAACACTTACATGTTTTGCCTTATGAAGCTGATATTTAAGGCCCCGAACACTGCGATACCCTAACCCCTAAGCGCTAAATGCAAGAATCGCGCCTGAAGTTCCTTCCCTATAGTTCTCACTTGACGGGGTTTCTAAATCCTAAACCGCTCTCAGAAACCCTAAACCCTGAAACACCACACCTTAAACCCAGATAGAAGCTAACCTCCGAAGAAAACTCTAAGCCCTAAACCCTACATTGAAACCGAAACCTCAACGTCGACCCCAAAAGTATGTAGAATAATGGCCTTTTAGGAGGTGTTGGGCCTTTATTTTTTTGGGGGTTTTAGGAAAACCCTAAAACCCTGAACCCAAAGTTATTGGGGCTTTGGGGGTGAGAGATTTGGGCTAAGGCCCACCTTCCGTTGAGCCGACGGCTGCCAGCCAAAGTGCCCGCATCGCGCTGGTACCTGGCTAGACTTCTCACTCTTGCCTTACAAAGAAAAGGGTTGTGGTTTAGGATTTTAAGAGTCTTGAGGTTTGTGGTTCTAGGTTTTGAGTTTGGGAATAGGATTTCAGAGCTTGGGATTGGGAAAGGTTCTAGGTTTTGAGTTCCGGGTTAAGGCAACAGCCCCCGGAAAAAAAACAATCAAGGGTACTGCAGAGGTCTGAATACTCAGAAATGCTACTCCGCCGGGTTGCTCTGGACATTGTAGTATCGTGTAGTATCGTGTACCGGGATACTCTTACTCGGTACGACTCAATCCTGGCCCGATGCAGGCTCTTCGATAGTGCGCGAGACCACCCATAAGTCCTGCCCCCCAACCACGCTCAACCGAAGCATCCATCAGTAGGGTTTAGGGTTTAGGGGTATCTGCTTATGCTCGCGAGGAAGATTGTTTGGGGTGCAGGATAGCTCAGAACCAAGAAATCCAGCTCAGTAGTATTCTGAATTATCCAGGCTACCATATTACAAACGGGTCACTCCATGTTCGAGGCCACGAACACGCCGCGCTTATCCGATTGCTCAGGGTTCTGCCCCAACGAGAGGGCCTGATCCATCATGCCAGCCTCGCAGGTGTTGCATCCTAAACCCTAAACCCTGGGTTCAGGGCTCTAATCTTTTTGGCAGGGGGGTTAGGGTGAATTCAAGTCTCGACTGGTCCAGTCCATGCTGCATGAGGGCTTACTATAATATAGCTATTTGGGAGTTTCCGAAATTTAGGGGACCTTATTTGGGGGTCCTTATAATAAGGATCCTACTATTTGGGGTACTCTATTAGGGTCCCCTATTTTCGGAAACTCCCAAATTTAAACCGAAAAAACCTACCTTCTTAGGGTTCCTTATTATGGTTTCGATGTATAGTTCCTTAAAAACTGTAGGTCTTTTCGGCTACAGGTAAACCCTAAACCCTAAACCCCTGAATAAGACACGGTCAAACTCAATATACCAACCCATGGACCTCTTCAAAAAGGCGGAGAACACCCCCATGGTGGCCCTTGGCCCTCAAGCCCTTGCAGAAGCCTAGTTGAAGCCTGTAGAACCCTGAAAGGAACCCTTAGAGGAACTTGGACCCTTAAACCCTAAACTCTTAAACCCAGATGCCTTGAGCTGTGTAGCCTGGGCAGCATCTGTCTCTTCATAGCCAGAGATGTTCACCTAGGCGTTAGGGTTTAGGGTTTGGGGGTTTAGGGTTTAGGCTTTGGGGGTTTAGGGTTTAGGGGTTTAGGGTTTAAGGGTTTAGGGTTTGGGGTTTTAGGGTTTAAGTTAGGGCTGCAAAAGCGGGCCTACATCATTAGAATAGGGTTTCTGGAATAAGGGTTCCGTGAGGATGGTTCAGGGCTCAGGAGCCTCAATGATTAGGGTCTCGAGGTACTTGAGCGCCATATTGCATACGGACGACGCTGTAGAGCCCTTGAATATATTTACAGTGATAGAACCCCAAAACCCTATTCGAGTTCCTAAGGACCCCACATGGCAAAAAATCCCCCAAAAACTGGGGGCCGAAGTGACCCGGAATGCCCAAAGCGACTACAAAAGCTTTCGGCCAATACGTCCTGAAGCCCTGAAGCATTCGACCTGAATCTGTCAGCGTATTCAGAGACTCCAATATCCCTTAATTAAGGAATATTCCTTAAATCATATTAGGGATCCTACTATAATTTTAAGGTATATTCCTTAATTAAGGGATATTGGAGTCTCTGGGTATTTGGGGTTGAGGGTTTAGGACACCGGTTGCTGCAGGTGTTTCAGTGCGTCATAAGCTTCAACCTTGATCTACACCTTACATCCTAAGCTTGTCAGCCCATGTGGGGGTTTTAGGGGTTCAGGGATTTGGGGCTCACGGGTTAAGCTTAGAGTTCTGGATTTTGGGTTCCCCCCCAAACTTAAACAGTACCTGGCTTTCACAGAAGCCATGAACCGATTGCCGACGTCGTTCTGCACTTCCGGCACGGGATGTGGTGATTTGGTGCTGGGCTCCAGGACAGCTCAAATTGCAGGGTAGTAGCATTGTGATTACTGGGTATCCCAACCTCTCGGGTTCTATTAGGGTTTAGGGTTTAGGGTTGCGCATAGTCAAACACCATAAAGACCTAAGACACCATCGTAAAACCTCAAAGACAGACTAAAACCTGAACCCTCAAGATCGACCCTAAACCCAGAACCCGAAAGACCTGGCACTCTAAAGGAACAATTACACCCCCCCCCCATGCCGCTCCAAATTCTCTCAAGCCTTCGTACCTTGCCCTGGATCTTCAAGCTACGCTGCGACACCCTGGACCTTTGCTACCACATAGAAATAGCCTATGCCTTGTAGAACACCCGCCCAATCCACCGACTCAGCAGCCATAAACTAGGACCATCTGATATGCTAACTGTAATTTCAGAGACTCTGATGTAGCATAGTAGAGTATGCACAATATGCTGCCCCTCATACAATAGCTTTGTACCGCAATGTACTATAACCTACGAGACTCTAACATGATAGATATAGTAGAGTACGTATGTATAATATACTGCTCATTAAGGATTTAAAATATCATATGCTGTAATTTCAGCAACTCTAATCTAAGACAGTAGAATATGTTTCGGTAGTAGAGTCCATATGTACACTATGCTGCTCATTACCCTAAACCCTAAACACTCTAAAATGTAATATAGGAGAGTATGTATGATACACTGGTCATTAAGGGTACTATATAATATGATGTCCGCTCAGAAACTATAATGTAATATGGTAGAGTGCTCATTAAGCAATAGTATGGTACCATAATATATTGTAATTTCAGAAACTCCAAACTATAGTACGCAAACTATATATGATATACTGATATACTGGTCATTAACTGGGCTTTTAAGAAACCAGGGAGAAAAAAGTATAACTTTTATTTCATAATGGTTCCTTTAAGAAAAAAGTATTAAAGTATGGTACTCCAAAGCCCAGTTAAGGTGGTCCACCGACGCGCCATCCTGAAGTCCCATCCTTGGCTCAAACTCTCCGAGTCTTACTTAGAGTGCGAGAACGGTCTTAAGAGAGTCCTTATAAGGCTTTAGGGTTTTAAGGTTTAGGGTTTTTTTGGGGCCTGACAAGGTCTTTATAAGGTACAGGGTGCGAGAAGGGCTGTAAACAGAAGGCTCTAACAGGGTGCTTTCAGGTTTTTAGAAGGGTGCGTTGAAGGTTTTGAGAGGGTTCTGACAGGGGTTTGGATTCGTTCTATAAGGGTTCCAAAACTGTGCTAATGAGGTTTAATACAGCTTCAACAGGGGTACGAAGATGCTTCTTGTACAGGGGTTATCTAGGTGGGACATTTAACGCCTTTGTAAATAAGATCCTCTTAAGCCCAGTAAGGGAAAATATAAAATGTCCCAAAGCCCTACCTGGTTATTAACTAGGTTGCTTGGAGACTTGCCGAGCCTATGATGGCAGAGCTCTTGTCTCAGCCACCAGGGCTTCGGGGAATTGGGGGTTTTGGGGTTTAGGGGTGTGAGGGTTGGTTTTGGTTTAGGGGCCAGCGATCCCGAAACTTCCGCCCGAAGTTCTTATGCAGGATCAAAAGGGTTCAGAACAGTTCTGGGTTTACAGTTTAGGGTCGAGGGGGCTTTTCGAAAACGGTGTATAGACACTGTTGTAACGGTAGACGTGGCCAGCATAGGGTTAAAGGGGGCGGTTGCAAGGGGTCTTGGTGATATCCGGAAATAGAAACCCTAGGCGGTGATACTATTACGAATTATTCTGAGCCTGAAAACGTAAATCCAGAGGCCTAGCTTCCACACCATAAACCCTACGAATTGACCCCAAACCCCATTACGGCCCCCCTGTTACATTCTTAGCTTAGTGCGTCCTTGCTTTTAAGGCTCCACTCTCCGAGGTTTCGGGTTTCGGGGATCCGAAAGGTCAACTGGCTGTTATGCGGGTTCTACAAGGCTTCTATAACGTGCGCTATACGGGTTCTATGAGGGTTCCACAAGCGCTTTATAGGGATTTGGGGGGGGTTTCAGGGTTGTTTGGGGTGGCGTTTAGGGTTTAGGGTATAGGGCTTTCGAAACTTTCAGGCTCGGGCGGGTTGTGAGATCCGAACCTCACATCGAGGCGGCAAAGTCTCGGAATCTTCGTGCCGGCGTTGCCATCCGTGTTTGGGAAGGCCACTGTTACCCTGCCAAAGGTCAAGTTTCGGATGTTTCCGGCTTAGTCTCATAGTGGCTCATACTTACGGCGTTTCGGTTGAAAATCCAGGAACCGGAGCCCGTCGAAGTAACCGCTTAGTCCATCATGCAGAGTGCGAGGCTGAGCTCTCACTCGCCCAGCCCTAGCCCTAAACCCTACAAAGGCCTTTATTCATCCTGCAACTCGAAAACGAAAGTGTGAAACTGCAACCCTCAACCCTGAACCTGATGAACAAATCAGGTTGCCGGTTTGCAACGACCCGCCGCCTCAAACCCTAAACCCTAAACCCTCCCGAAAGTCAGCAGGGCGCCTTTGGGCCTCCGACTGCCCAGGCGGTACGAACGAGACCTCCACCCAAGCGGCTGGTGTAGCGTTCAGGGTCTGTGGTTTAGGGTGCAGGATCTAGGGTCGAGGGTTTAGGGTTCAGGGCTTGGAAACATGTTGGGAGCTTGAGCATCGAGGTTTTGGATGAGTCTAGGTCGGCGTCTATTCAAGGTCTTTGTTGGGCCTCTTCCCAAACTCCTGACCTAGCATGACCTACTTGCAGTCACGGTCTATACATAAGACATAAGACAATATGTAAGGCCCTGCAGAAGAACATGCCCAAACCTGTGCCCGTAGGAGCTTGGTCCTGAAAGACTCGGCTCAAGCCAAGTAACAGACTCAACATGAACACTCGCGATCAGAGGGACATGCACCGCTCGTCCGGAAGAGCTGGGTAAGAGCCACGGGACATCCTTAAACCAAGCACCTTCAACCCTTGGCATTTCATCCTGAAGCAATGAACCCCAAAAGGGATCTCCTCATTTTCGACAAGCTCAAGACCCGACAACACCGTCACAAACCTCCTGATAAAACTACATTAACCTTGCAACAACCCTGTTTCGACCTCTGTCAAGCCTCTGATCATATAAAATACTAGCGAAAATCCCCGTCCCAAACATAAAGGCCCGGGCAGCAGAAGAACGTCTTTTGTCTCCTTCCTCCTCCTTAAACCCGAAACCTTGAACCCTTCTCTAAACCCTAAACCCTAAACCCTCAACCTTCAACCCTACTCTAAGCTCTAAACCCTAAACCCTACGTAAACCCTAAACCTTAAACTCTAAGCCCTAACCCAAACCCTAGAACCCCCTGAACCCCCTTCCCTTTACGAAGGCCGCGGAGCATCTACGCGCGCGGGCTCTGGTCCGAAGGCATCTCTCTTCACCTTCGCTGCTCTTGGGGAAATGGGATGAGCCTCTTTTGGGGTTTAGGGTTTAGGGTTTGTTCAGAAACAAGGATTTCACAAACCTAGTTTGTAGAAACAGATACTCTTTTAGGGTTTAGGATGGTTTAGGGCTTCAGCATTCGGGGCTTTAGGGTTTACAGTAGAAGCTAGAAAGTTGGAACATCATGAGCCTCATGCCCTTAAAGTAAAGTAAAGGGAATCCCAGCATGAATCATCCTGAAGCCATGTTCCAACTTTCTGGGCTTCACTATAGGGTTTCTTCAGAAACAAGGATTTCACAAGCCTAGTTTGTAGAAACAGATACTCTTTTATATAGGGTTTAGGATGGTTTAGGGCTTCAGCGTTTGGGGCTTTAGGGCTTCACCGGGCTTTAGGGCGCTTTTCGGGGCTTTGGGGCTTCGCCGTCCCAGGGATCTCCCGGGTTCGCCAGGACTCTACAGTTTATGGAACTACCTAGACCCTCCTGCTACCCTCCATTAGACCCTAAATACCCACTATTAGGGACCATATACTCCTATCTGAGGGTACAAGGAGGGTCTTGGTATAACGACTACTGTTGATGGTCAAAATCCTGCATTACCCATAATAAGGAATATACCATAATTCCCGTAGTTTAGGGTCCTTAAAGTAATGCAGGATTTTGACCATCAGCCGTATAACGGGCTTTCTCAAGGCGTCTGACGGGTAAACAACTAGCTTTAAGTTGACGGTCTTTGGGGGTTTCGGGTTAAGGGCTTAGGGTTTGGGGTCTAGGGAGTACGTTGGCTGCAGGCTTGGATTGTATCAGAACTGTTTCCAAGCGCTTGTACATGTCAGTATCGTTTCTATACTGTTACTGTTCTTTGCATCTAAATCGCTACGATAGGGCCAGTCGGGCATATGAGACAGATTCTCCCTCCACTCTCTATGCAGTATATGTGTGTGTGTGTGTCTGTGTGTGCATATATATATATATATACACACATAAAATACGTATGCATACAAATGTATGTGCATGTACACATGGAACGCAAGTAGTATTCAGGCCCGACACGAATGCCATAGATTTAGAGGAGTTTCAGAAAATCAGCCAGCTTAGTGCTGGCCATGAATGCTAGAATCCTTGTTGCGAGGGGTGGTCCTTTATAATATTTCTATGGATCCGATGATGTAGAGTTTAGAGCTTCCGTGGTGCTACAGGGAACCCCAAACCCGTCTTTAGATTTCCATACCGGGTTTGCATTGCAGCCCTGAAAATGAAGAGTGGGCTCACGAGACAGTGACTCAGTTGCTTCAGTCCAGAGACCCTGTAAGCACTAACTAAATCCTAAACTCTGCATAAACCCTACTTTTTTCAATTAGTCAAGAGGGTAGATACTATAAGATTATAAGTAAGTATTCACTATACGTAAGTATTTAGGCCCTCTGAACGGCCTGCAATGACAACAGAGTTCCATCGGACCTTCCGAAAGTACTGAGGTCAACATAAGCTCTTCGACGACGAAACGATCCAGATTAGGTATATAGTGTAAGCCCTGATCCCTAAACCCTAAATCCTTGTAAACCCCTGAACCTCCAGACACTCCACCCTAACAATTCCCAACTCCCCTGAATCCCGTTGTGCCAGGCTGCGACATGGACATTCACGGTGTACTGAGTTTGGGTGCCCGTGGATTGCAGCCGTCGGATGTGCGGATCATTGGCCTCAGGGGTGGGGCGTTTAACGATTTATGACTATTAGGGGGCGTCGGGTTCAGAGTTCAGCATTGTACGGGTTTAGGGTTGAGGCTTTCGGCTTTTGGATTACAGTGTGCTGCGTCTTCGGAAGCTCAAACTTGCGTGCGGACCCACTAACTCAAACACCGTGAAGAACCAACACCGTGCTCATGGCTGCGGTCTGTGGGCCGAGAGTTCGTGATTGGGATTGGCATCGGGTATCGCCCATCGTATTCTCTGTGGTAAACATCCCAAATCGAAAAATAGGAAGCTTATGTCGTTGTCGGCACAGCGTACAAGAAAGCAGGCATTGAAGGTTTGCAGTTGCTGTATGGAGTGATGTCTATTGGCTCGACGTGAAGGCCGGTGTACACAGGGACCACAATAATTAGACAGGGTTTGAGGTCTATTGAAGCTTCGAGAGCCTGAGAATCATCGCTCCTTCACACACGGCTTGAGAGAAGGGAGAAGCCAAGAAGCAACGGATGCAAAGGAGTAGCAACGCGGCCCTAAGCCCCAAACTGATCCTATCATTGAAGCCCTGAAATGTGACTTAGCAGGGATCTCTCGCCCCGAAACCCTAAACCCTAACTGTCTCTGTTGAAGCTTGATGAGCTGGTCTCAGGGTCTGAAGCCCGAATCTGAAACGCAAGGCCTGAACCCTCAAGCCGCCAACCCTACACCCTAAACTTTCTCCAACATCCTGGATCTGAACCCCAAACCCCAAGCCCTGCACCCTCAACCCCATATACATCCTATAAACTCTGAACCTTAATCTGTCTGGTTCTTCGTAGGGAATGGGGGAATGGAATATGGGGACTATTATTGGGGATTATCTAGGGACTACTCTAGGGATCCATTCCCGCATTCCCTACTAGGCACCCGGGAGTAAACCCTATACCGAGGTGCGGGGGCTTCCCAATAGCCGACTGAAGGAGTCGCGTCGTTCTGTCCGGCAGAGAGCCACACGAGGAGCAAAACCAGCCTCTAAAAGAGGGTCTTAATATAGGTGCCTTAATAGTTTAAAGGGATCTATAAGGGCTACTATGAGGGCTATCATAAAGGATTTAGTATAGGGGTCTTAATAGTTAGAATTTGGTTTTGGGGCCCATTCTACTATAGTTGTAATAAGGAACCACCCCCCCCCCAGAAAAAAAAATAGCATAGGTAATTTTTAAAGCCCCTTTTCGTACAGGGGAATTCTGCAAAGGCTTCTGTAAGGGGTACTATCAGGGATGCAATCAGGATCACTCTTGGGATTCTACCACAAGGGCAGCAATCAGGGCTCTATAAGGGGTGCCGCCAGGGATACTACAGGTTCCATAAGAGGTTCTACAATGGGATGCTATCTATACGGAGGGTGGACCAGCCTGCTGCTCAAAGCCCCAGCTTGTTCAGGTTTAGGATTCAGGGTGTATTAGGCCATTAGGCTTGAGGGCTTCTTTGCGGGTTCGAAGAACGAAAGGCTGCCTTGTAGGGTATTCTTCGCAATTATCGGTGTTGCGCAGCATGGGCGCCACATTCGGGCCACTTCTTCTCTGTCTAACGCTTCGTGGCAAACGCAAACCTGTGACCCCAAAAAAACAGTCCAAGGATTAGGGAAGTGTAGGGGCGCATGGTTGTGTTTTGTTGGCTAGTGTGGTATGATTATCCGTGCCTCAAGCTGCCTATCTTAAACCCGAAACCCCACACAACTTGCGAAACACTTCCAGCAGAGAGTTTCCGTGCGAAGACAAGGGTGCAAAGTGCGCCTTTCACTCCATAAGCCCCCGAAGCCGCCCCAAACCCGAAATCCTGTACATACAGTCGTGCTCTAAACCCTCAACCACGAACAATACAAGCCTTAACTCCCGGACCCCTGAGCCTGAAACTCTTAACACTGAAGCGGACCGACAAATATTAATACATCTCAGACTACCATAAACCTTCCATTTAGCGCTGTCTTGATTGTGAGCCCTACCCTGCGATATTTAAGTTGTGGCAGCGGCTGAGGTGCGCAAACGAAGTTGTCAGTCGCTTTGAGGGCTTAGCAGCGTAGGTTTAGCTTCTACAGTTCGTGCGACAACATTTATGCAGACGCTAAACCCGGGACACTAAATCCTACTTTGTGAATCTGTGGCAACAGGCTGTCGCAAACTGCCGCATTTAAAAAACCACACAAGGCGCACGAAACCCCCCAACCCTCAAGCCTTAACCCTAAACCCTAAAACCCTCAAGCCCTAACCCTAAAGCCCCTGTCGGTGGCCTCGTGCCCATCATGGCGGCAGGTGTGTGCTGTGCAGATGCCACTCAGCCAGCGGCTTGAGCCCAGGGCCAGAGCGCAGAGGACGGAGGAATACCAAGAGGCCCGAGGGGTCGAAGTAGAATTAGGGTTTAGGGTTTCCGGTTTACGGGGTTAGGGTTTAGGGTTTCAGGGTTTAGGGTTCAAGGTTAAGGGGTTAGGGTTTAGGGTTTCAGGTTTAGGGTTAAGGGGTTAGGGAAATACAGGTGCTGTTTTACACTGGTATACCCGTTCAAAGCCAAACTATCTAGTATGAACTTGTTACATTAAGATTACCTCGATGCTTTGGCATGACTTAGGATCAGGATAACTCCTTTAGTCGGAAACTCAGTCTTCTGAGTCTGAGTTAGGGGACATCTTGGACTGTCTGGGGCATCTGCATCTGATATAAGGGGCACATACCTGAAGCTGTATACACCTTCTGGATATGGAATGGATTCTTCTTACATCAACATCAGAAGTGTTGCATAATCCCTGGAAGCCTTCTGTAAAGTATTTTTTGTTCCCGTGTTTAGAGCCGTTTTTGCCTGGGTCAACAGCCTGAATGCCATGGATAATATGCCATCGTGGTACCCATGGAACTCATATATGGGGCCTAAGTGATAAGAGTAGTACCCTTAGTGTTCCATACCATGAACCCACTACAATAGAGCCAAACTAATTGAACAAAACAACCTGGACTGATTTTCAAGTCCCTATGAATCTTATGAAAGCCTTGGGCAATCTGCCACAAACGCCTTTGATTTAGGGTCGAGTGTTGAAGTTTGTTAAGCTTAAGGTCGGGTTTTATAGGGAATGCAGGCGAAGGCAGGCAGGATGGAGCTTGATTGTCTCAAGCCATGGCTGACAAGATTCAGCGAGTGAGCCCCAAACCTAAAGCCACTAAATCCTGAACTCCAAAGCGCCGGTCTTTATGTAGCAGTGAACACCTATCCCAGGGACATCAACACTTCGTGCTCACTTCGTGCTGGGCTCGGGGTGCTATTATCCCGACACCCCGCTCCCGAACCATCACCGCCATGAGAAGCTTGAGAATCTCAAGTCCTGTAGGACCGAAATCCGAAACCCCAAGCCCTAAGCCTTACCTTTGGTTAGTAGGGAATGGAGGAATGGGGTACAATTATAACTACTATTACTACCATTCTTCCATTCCCTACTAACCAAAGGCAGGAAGCCCCAAAATCCAAACCTAAGACTTTGACCCAAACCGTGTAAGCCCCATGTTCTAACCCCTAAACCTAAGCCCAAAACACTTGACCCTGAAGCATCCGCACTTTCGAGGTCTAGTTTGGGGCTTAGGAATTAGGATTTTGAGGTTTAGGGTTTCTTTTGGTTTTAAGTCTTTGAAGGCTTCATTTACGGTTCAGGGTTTAGGGGGTTTGAGGGCTTCGAAGCTGCGTGGAAGCCCCGACTTTGATCAAAGGGGCCTTACCGTAGCAAGTCGAGCAAAAGCCTTGGGGTATAGTAAAATGCCGACTTGTCGGGTATCATGGGGAACTAAAGGTTAACCTTTTCATAATACAAGGTTTTTAGAGGGATTATACCCCTCCGTCCAGAATACCAAAAGTCACCGCCTTCATTCACCCAATATGGTTCGGAAAGCATAGGATCCGAACATACATAGACCCTGTAAGCACGAGGATGCTGATGTTACGGAGAATTTAGCCAAACCCCATAGCCCGAAAGCCAATCCTCAACCAAACACCGCAACCCAACAGATCGACACTGGCCTTACATGCCGCTCCCACAGGGAATCCATCAATGCAGAGCGATGGAACACCTGACAGGCAAACTTTGAGCTTGTAGGGGTTTGGGGTTAAGGGTTCTGATGGTTCTTGCAGTTTAGCTTAGCTGTTTTGAATGTATGGGTTCGCGACATCAGAGTCTTTACATAGGACCATAAGCGAATAGTGTTGTTAGTTCTTCCACCACCTACCGCACTGCACCTGTGGCACCTAAGACCTAACCCTAAAGTCTCAAGGGCTGACTGCTGGATGGCCGCAGATTGGGATCATCCAGACACCCGTGCAATACCAATAATCATGATGATACTAATCATAGTAATTGATACTAGAATTCATAACCGTACTAATTACCTGAGCCCCAAACCACAGAACCCAACCTTCACCCCTGACTACCATTTTGAAAATAGGTCTTCAAGAGCCCCAAGAAGGGATGGTCTTTCAGGGCCCAATTCCAGGATGGGAATACGTAGTAATGCGTGTTTACGCTCTGGAATCTTGAAAGGCTTTCGAAAACAGCTGGCGCTAAACCCTACAAAAAAACCCGAAACTCGAAATTCCAAACCTAAATGCTGCATCCTAAAACCTAAATCCTAAACTCTAAACCCTAAACGCTAACTCCTGAAGTTCTTGTGATGGCCTTAGGTTTTCAGGCCTCCTGCTTCGAAGTCGTCGAAACACGCAGGGCATCCCCCTGACAGGGATCAGCTCATACTAACATAGGGGCCTGAATACTTAATTAGAATAGGGTTTTGGGGCATATTATTCCATGACTATAAGGAACCCTCGGAATAACATTAGGCCAGTTGTTTCAGAAATTTGTGTGGGGTGGTTTAAGGTGCAAGCTGTAATGACACAGGCCTTAGGGTACAGCTTAAGAATTGGAACCCAGATGTTACGGTTTAGAGAGTTGTGATTGCTGGGCACAGGGTGCAGCTATCGACTGGAGTATAGAGACAGCTTTATTGGCTATATAGAGCCTAGATTAGTTCAGGTTGTATTTTGCAATATAGGGATGCTGAGAATGAGAATTGGAATCAGCTGTTCGGGTATACTGTAGTGTGATGGAATACCCTGGCTGATTGCTCAGACCTCTAGCATAGTTGAGTTTAGGGTTCAGGTTTCGAGCTCGGTGTCTTGAGCCACAGCGTTTGCAGATTTTAGGCTTCGAGGTTGGTGGCTGCACCAGGTTACCTGTCGCTTTCATTTCTGTAAGCCAGCAACCCATCATTCAGGCAACCGAAGCCTTAGGTTAGGGTTAGTATAGACGCCTGATGAATAAACCCTTTCCCCCGCTAGGGAAGGCATTAATTATTGTATGGATCCCAATAACAGGGGCCCTTACAAGAAGAGGGCGGAATGACCGATCCCAGAGCCGTAACTCAAACGGGCGTCAGGTTCAGAGTTGAGCAGAAGGACTAGTGCTTTAGGAGATTGCCTTTCCAACAATTGGAGGCCTCAAAAGGTGGGATGAAGGTAGGTAGGATTAAGGACACAACGACTCTTATTTTGGGATTACCCCACCTACCTTCATCCCACCTTTTGAGGCCCCTGAAAACAATACAGCAGTAGTCCTACACGCTTTATCCACAGAGGACGGTATGCCCCCTCTCCTCTAAAGCCTTGCTGCGAACAAGTGGCCGGCGAAAGGTGGAGCAGCACACTCAGCAGTTGATGCCTTGGGTTAGGCTTCAGGGCACAGGTTCAGGGGTTTAATGTAGGAACCTGATTAAGAAACCTTGGGCCTTTATTAGGGTTCCTTATATGAATCCTACTATTTTTTGGGTTATAGGCCCAGGGTTTCTTAATCAGGTTCCTACATTCGGTCTTTCTAAGGTTTGGGGTTCAGGATGTGGGGTTCAGAGTTTAAGGTTAAGGTTGAAGCATTAGCGGTACCTGAGGCTGAAGGGTGCCAACCAAACCACTGATCTGCGGCTTTCTGGTTTAGGGTCTATAGGGTTTGGGGTTTAGGGGTTAAGGGTCAGGGGCTTATCTCGTAAAACTGTTAATTAGTTACCACAGAAGGAGTACTGCTGTTATTCCCAAATCCTCAGATCCCAAACCCTGAAGCCTTTAGCCACATCACGTAGACACCGGACGCTACGTTTGGCACCATACTCTAAGACTATACTATATTCTAGGACTATAGGGTCCATACAATAAGTGGCCATTCAAAAGAAACCTGAGCGAATCCCAATCAAGTACTACAATCTAGTAAACCCGAGTTTCTTAATGCGAAAAGCCGAGACAATCTAAACACACTAAACTCCTAAAACCACATTCCTATGTACACGCAAAAGCCCTGTACACTCAACAATCCCTAAACTCTAGGGATTGTAGAGGGTGCATGGTTTTAAACCTCGTTCCTAGATGTAGAAGCCCTGCTCACCCGACAGGCTCTAAGCCTTAAACACCCACAAACCCAAAATGCGCCGAGTGACTCGTTAAGGGCCGTTAGGCCCAGAGCAGCGCAGGACACTTGCCCAGGAGAGTTCCTTCAAGAGTTGAGCCAAGAGTTGAGCATAGGGCATTGTAGGTTCTAATGGGTAGTTCTCTAAAATTAGGGTCCCTCTTTGGGTCCTTAAAATACTACGGGACCCGTATACAAAAAGGACGCTAAAAGGGGACCTAGCTTAAAGAACTACCCGGCTACGTGCTCTATGAAAGCCAAAAGGGTTCGACAAAGAGTTCCTCGAAGAGTCAAGCAAGAGCTCCTTCCAAGATTAGGAGCCTGGGATATACTATGGGCGATAGTCTAGTGATAGTATATTCATATTTAGTCAGGCCGCTAGACCAGCAGGTCACTTGAAGAAGCCACAAGCTTCTCGGATCTGAATCATCAGTGTCGCAGGTCATGGCGTGTTTGTGTAAGTGTTTACCCGCCTTTGGGTCGAAACCGCCCAATACAAGACACCCATGCACAGGAAGATTCCACAACATTCAAAGTCGCCGGCTGCTTGTGACGTCGTGTTCCATGACTGCAGCCGGAGCGCGGGTAGCCCTGCATTGTGAGCAAGCCGCCAGAGGCGAAATGGCGTCGGCTCGTTATAGAAAGCAATAAAGCGATGGAATACCTCGTGGCATCTTGACTGGGATGCTACTTGAAGCTTCAATTCATCGTAGTTACGTCTCGATGCCTGCGTTAGTCTGCGAAGGCTGGTGCAGAAGACGTGTGCAAACTTGACCATAAGCTTGTCTCTGCATTACGGAGCCCCGTGGAATGGCAAAAGCTTTGGAGCCATGTCCGCCAGACGTCGGTGAATTGAGCACCGCAGTTGCAAGCGTCTGGGGACCAGGCTTCACAGGTAGAGGGTTTACACAAGTTAAGTCGCAATTTCAGACTCTGAATCTCATACAGCTTGAAGAGCGCTGGTTTGGGTGGGGCATGTACAGGACGGAACCAGTTCCTCTGCAGCCTGAAAGCTCATTGCGAGAGTCAACGCCCAGGCACCAAAACAGCCCAGCCCATATTAGCACAACTCGCAATTCGACTACATCACACGGCGCTGTGCAACGGCGATGCATCAATCAAGGGTCCTAGCAGTCCCAGCAGGCCCAGTAAAGGTGGGACGGCATCTCAGACTTACCTAGCATTGGTCCCCACGGGTCCTTTAGAAGGACTCGGCACTCTGAGACAAAACAGTCATCATGCACGCACTTGTAGCGTCAACTGCAAACGCAACAGGCACATGCAGCCAACAGAAAGCCCAGCATCACAACCGTGGGAGTCAACCGCTGCTCTAAAATTAGACCGACTCTGTGTGCCGTTGTGAAGAACGGTCCGCCAGGTGCTGAAACAGCCCAGCCCAAAACTGCACAACTCGCAATTCAGCATGGCAGCGGCGATGCACCAATCAAGGGTCCTAGCAGTCCTAGCAGGTCAAGTAAACGTGGGACGGCATCTCAGATACCTAGCATTGGTCCCCACGGGTCCTTTAGAAGGACTCGGCACTCTGAGACAAAACAGCCATCATGCACGCANACGTGGGACGGCATCTCAGATACCTAGCATTGGTCCCCACGGGTCCTTTAGAAGGACTCGGCACTCTGAGACAAAACAGCCATCATGCACGCACTTGTGGCATCAACTGCAAACGCAACAGGCACATGCAGCCAACAGAAAGCCCAGCATCACAACCGTGGGAGTCAACCGCTGCTCTTTTTAAAGACCGACTCTGTGTGCCGTTGTGAAGAACGGTCCGCCAGGTGCTGAAACAGCCCAGCCCAAAACTGCACAACTCGCAATTCAGCATGGCAGCGGCGATGCACCAATCAAGGGACCTAGCAGTCCTAGCAGGTCAAGTAAACGTGGGACGGCATCTCAGATACCTAGCATTGGTCCCCACGGGTCCTTTAGAAGGACTCGGCACTCTGAGACAAAACAGCCATCATGCACGCACTTGTGGCATCAACTGCAAACGCAACCGGCACATGCAGCCAACAGAAAGCCCAGCATCACAACCGTGGGAGTTGCAACCGCTGCTCTTTTTAATCTGGCTGAGACACACGGCAACACTTCTTGCCAGGCGCAGGTGCTGAAACAGCCCAGCCCAAAACTGCACAACTCGCAATTCAGCATGGCAGCGGCGATGNTCTGGCTGAGACACACGGCAACACTTCTTGCCAGGCGCAGGTGCTGAAACAGCCCAGCCCAAAACTGCACAACTCGCAATTCAGCATGGCAGCGGCGATGCACCAATCAAGGGACCTAGTAGTCCTAGCAGGTCAAGTAAACGTGGGACGGCATCTCAGACTTACCTAGCATTGGTCCCCACGGGTCCTTTAGAAGGACTCGGCACTCTGAGACAAAACAGCCATCATGCACGCACTTGTGGCATCAACTGCAAACGCAACCGGCACATGCAGCCAACAGANCCACGGGTCCTTTAGAAGGACTCGGCACTCTGAGACAAAACAGCCATCATGCACGCACTTGTGGCATCAACTGCAAACGCAACCGGCACATGCAGCCAACAGAAAGCCCAGCATCACAATCGTGGGAGTTGCAACCGCTGTTCTTTTTCGTCTGTCTGAGACACCCTGCAACATCTCTTGCAAGGCGCAGGTGCTGAAACAGCCCAGCCCAAAACGGCACAACTCGCCATTCAGCATGGCAGCGGCGATGCACCAATCAAGGGTCCTAGCAGTCCTGACAGGCCAAGTAAAGGTGGGACGGCATCTCAGACTTGCCTAGCATTGGTCCCCACGGGTCCTTTAGAAGGACTCGGCACTCTGAGACAAAACAGTCATCATGCACGCACTTGTAGCGCACTTGTAACATCAACTGCAAATGCAACAGGCACATGCAGCCAACAAAAAGCTCAGCATCACAACCGTCGGAGTCAACCGCTGCTCGTTTTAATCTGGCTGAGATACACTGCAACACCTCTTGCAAGGCACCGGTGCTGAAACAGCCCAGCCCAAAACGGCACAACTCGCCATTCAGCATGGCAACGGCGATGCACCAATCAAGGGTCCTAGCAGTCCTGACAGGCCAAGTAAAGGTGGGACGGCATCTCAGACTTACCTAGCATTGGTCCCCACGGGTCCTTTAGAAGGACTCGGCACTCTGAGACAAAACAGTCATCATGCACGCGCTCAAGGCATCAACTGCAAACACAACCGGCACATGCAGCCAACAGAAAGCTCAGCATCATCTGGCTGAGACACGCTGCAACACCTCTTGCAAGGCACAGGTGCTGAAACAGCCCAGCCCAAAACGGCACAACTCGCAATTCAGCATGGCAGCGGCGATGCACCAATCAAGGGTCTTAGCAGTCCTAGCAGGCCAAGTAAAGGTGGGGCGGCATCTTAGACTTACTAGCATTGGTCCCCATGGGTCCTTTGGAAGGACTCAGCACTCTGAGACAAAACAGTCATCATGCACGCACTCAAGGCATCAACTGCAAACGCAACCGGCACATGCAGCCAACAGAAAGTCCAGCATCACAACCGTTGCGCCGTGACAGCCCAGCCCAAGCCGGCACAACTCGCGATGCAGCTACCCCTAAACCCTAAAGGCCCTAAACCCCCGAACCCCCCTAAACCCTAAACCCTAACTACGTCCCGCGACGGATGGAGCTTTTCAAGATTTGCTTCCTAGCCGGACACAGCGACTCCTAAGGCCCCATCATACTTCTTTGGAATCTTACTCTTTAGTATTATGGCATTATGTATCTATGGTAACTTTATAGAACCATACTGGCGAGATTCCTGGCAAGCTTTCAGCATATTCTTGAAATAAGAGGTTTGGGAGTCTTTGGGTTTGGCGGCATGTCAGACTTACCTTGCAGTGGCCCACACAAGTCCTGACTCTAAGCACTCGTCACTCTATCTCAGACTTTCCTAGCACTGGTCCACGCAAGTCCTGGCTCTAAGCACTCGGCACCCCAAGACAAACAGTCATCACACAGCACCTAACAAGGTTTGGGTTTAAGCAGCTTAGTTGGATGCCATGATCCTGTGAAACTCACAAGGATGACATCACTTGTCAGTCTGTTTTTGGTGCGATTGTTGTTGCTGCTCAGTATAGTTACTTGTGACATCATTCCTACCGTTTGCTGATGCAGCTTGACACAATACCAGCGACTCTTCTTGACAGCATCACAACGAAGTCGAGCAATGGTGTGCGAACGATACGACTGAGGTACGTATCGGTCATGCTGGTGGATGCAGCACACTTTTTGTTCGTAGGGTGCAGGCGGAAAGATACCTTAACCACCCAGGCGAGATCGCTGCATTTGCCACGAAAGACTTGCAGTTTGCAATATGCTCTTGCCCGCTTTCTGACAAGCAAATGAACATCGCGATGGGTGGTGCAGGCATGTGGGGGGTTGATTCAAACTGTGATCCTTCAAGGAGGTTCGACTACAAATCTCTGCAAAGGAACCTCACAGGGTTTAGGGGTTTAGGGCTTAGGGGTTTAGGGGTTTAGGGTTTAGGGGTTTAGGGGTTTAGGGTTTAGGGGTTTAGGGTTTAGAAAGCAACCCCCCCCATGTGGTGGTGTCTCTAGACGGAAAAAACAATGATCAGCACCGTCGGTGGCTTGGCAGTGAAATCGAAGCCGGCCTAAGAGGGTTGAGCCCTCAGTTTAGCTGGCCTCAATACTCAAAACATATCAAAACTGCATTTTTTCGGGTATAGGTACATTATTATAGAAAAACCAACCTTAATTCTAAAAGCTACATTCTTTCTGTTTTTTTTTTTTTTTTGGGGGGGGGGGTATATTATCATGGAAAAACGCTCCAGGGACTCGAGGGGACTGTTTCTCTTTATAGTAACCCTAAACCCTAAACCCCTAAACCCTAAACCCTAAACCCTATGCTTAGGGATCTGAGGCTCAGTTCGGCGCCTTCGGATTTGCAGATCACGAGTATGGTGTAACCTGAAGTCCGTGTGCCTTCTACATGTGCGCGAGAAGCATGAATACTCATCATACACAGGGTCACAGAATACTAACGAACAACTAGGTCTTCAAATGCTACTATGGGAATCCTTCACACCCAGACCCAAAACCCTAAAATCCCAAAGCCCTACGACCCGAAAACCGCAAACCCCGAGGTCTAAGCCACGAAGAACCGCACACCATGAACACTGAAATTGGATACCAGATATTGTATATTAATATTCTTGCTATTGGAGTGTGTTTCTTGGGCCGGGTGTCGTGTTTTGAAAGCCTCCGCCTGCTGCTGCAAAGTCATAGGTGTTCGCTCACCCTTGTGCCCGAAATTCAGAAACACAGGATTTGTCCGGTCTTTGTCTCTCTGCGTGGGGTACGGGGTTTAGGGTAGAAGGTTCAAGGTATTACGGTTTAGGATATAGGTAATAAAAAAAGACGGCACCTTGGTTGCTCTAGCTTGGACCAAAAAAGTGCTTATTGTGCAGGATTGCTGTTCTGGGGTTACGATGCAGAGCCTGGCGGGAGCAAGCGTCAGGCTTTGCGCTTTGCGAGGGTCTCTTTAGTTTTTGCCTTGGAAGCGAGGAGTTCTGGAACCTGCACAATTCCATCAGAGCCGTCGTTCGGCACGACCGGTTCTGTAACGTGCGGTGCTGAGCATTTGGGGCCTAGGGCTAGGGTCGTTTCCGCTGAAGTCACAAGGGTGGAAAGCAGTCAGCCGCGCATATTTGCAAGCAGGCTTGAATTACAGTTTGGGTGACACATGCTCTGTACAGATTGCAGATCGACTGCGACATGGGAGTTTCAGTCAACAAGGGACCTTACAAAACGAGTAGTCGCGCAGGAATCTGTAACCATCTACAGCTTTTATGTTAGTGCTTACTACCATCAAGATGAGCCCCTAATGTCTCAGAAACTCCCCAGTGCATATCTGCAGCAAGAGTGAGCTTCTCACTTCTTCGCCTGCGGATGATCGAAACGGACACTCTTCGGGTGTGGGGTTTCTGTTACGGGATTTGTGGTACCGAGTTTATAAGGGTCTAGGGCTCTGAAAGCCCAAGCCCATAAGCGATAATCATGAAACCTTTAACTGTGAGTTTAGGGTTGAAGGTTTCGGTTTCAGTTTTTACAGCAAGGAGTTCGCGTAATTCCAACTCTTATTGTTTCGACTTCGACCCGTGTAGCGGCACGTCTCAAAGCCTAAACCCGAAAAATTAACTTATAACCCCAACGGTAACATAGTAGGGTCGGAATAATTCTAGGTTGGCCCTTTACAGCTTCTGCATACACTCATGAATACGATCCTCCTGAGCCCAAAGCATCCCCCTATAAAGCCGTTTCAGCCCTGCCTGGACCATAGGCCCAAGGAGTGCAGAGGCAGCGGAGGACGTGTTCAATCCGCTGATAACCTGGGAGCTTGGCGGTTTATGGGTTAGAACTATGGGCTTGCAGGTTTGGTAATTTTGGCTTAAGGGTATTGGGTTTCGGTTTCTGCGTTTTGGGCTTCTTATCGTCTGATTCTATAGTAATTAAATGAAGGAGCCCGGAGGAATAATATTGGCAATTATTCAGGCGTCTATATCAGGCTCAAAGTAAGCCTTCAACCGCATCCTTGACTTGATTTCTCCGCTTCCTAAACTCTAAACCCGAACCCGAAACCCTAAACTCTATGCTCCACAATCGTGTCTACAAGTCCAAATCCCTCAACCCTAAACCCTAATTCAAGGCATAATGAGGACCCGACGAGCCTTGCATTTCCATATTGGGTTCACGACAATAAGCTCCAAAAAGGAGGCTATGGGGGCTGGATCGGTTGGAGAACCGCTGTGTTTCCGTGCCCTACATCTATGTGTCCACTAATCCTGCTCCCCCCCAACTCCAAAAGGACTGCTCGAAGTCGTGACCCCAGCCCTATAACTTGAAGCCAAACGATCTCTCTAGAATCAGATAGAATCGTACTACCTCAGCCCCTTCTGATCGGGAGCTCAAGGGAAAAGAGCCTTGGGCAGAGACCGCACACACTTGCACATACGCAAGCATGCACGCTCTGGGAATCGGTGACCTTCCTTGCAAATGTTTTGCTCCACATCCTAGAAGCCGGCTTCAAACTTAGAGGCTTAATATCGGGGCCTTAATAATGAGAATAGGCTGTTGGGGCCCCTTACACAATAATTATAATGAGGAACCCCCCAAAAAATAGTATTGGTAATTATGAAGGCCCCTAGAGTACATTCCTGAACTGACAGATCCTGTCGCGAACGCTGTCTCGAACAGCAGCACCTCCCTCTGCTGCTACTCGGAACTCTCCTCACGGTAGCTCGCACGAGCTGATGGTGTTATTGAAGTCCTCATCTGCAGTCGATCTCTGCATCGGCATCAACCGACCACATGCGCTTGTTTGCGGTACAAGAAATGTCCTGGAACAGAACATACTGTCGAGCCAGGCGGTGAACCTTAGGGCCACAAAGGACTCTGCCACCGTCTACAAATTAAGCCCTTTCTAGCTTTCTGAGACGCTATATCCTCAAAGAACTCGAAAACCCACTCCAAAGCTTCCTAAACATGTAGAGCCCTGATGAATAACCCCTGTCTGCATTCGGATCCCTACTATGATCCCTTTCAGTGCAAAGGAGGATTATATTAACCAGTGGTCTACAGTATGAATCCTAAGCCCTGAGCTTTAAACCCTCAACCCTGAACCCTTTTCCCCAAAACCCTAAAGCCTCTCCTAGGTGGGGCTTTTAAAGCTTTTGAAAAATATTAGTAAATAAGATCCTCTTAAGCCCAATAAGGGAAAATATAAAATGTCCCAAAGCCCTACCACCCTACCTGGACCCCCCAACTACCCTTTATGGTAGCCCCTAATTACCTCTTAATGAGAAATATTAGAGCCCTTTAAAGGGTACTTGGGGGGTCCTGGGAAGCCCCACAGCCCTAAACCCTAAACCCCCCTAAACCCTAAACCCTAAACCAGAAAAACATTAGGGTTCCTTATATGAATCCTACTATTTGGGGGTTATAAGCCCAGGGTTTCTGAACCAGGTTCCTTCCCTAAACCCCACTGAGCTCCCTCAACCCTCAACCCTGAGAGCAACTCTAGAGACGAAGCCCTGAAGCCCCGAGCTCCCCAAACCCTCAACCCATGGGGTTTAGGGTTTAGGGTTAAGGGGTTTGGGGTTTAGGGGTTTAGGGTTTAGGGGGGTTTAGGGTTTAGGGGTTTGGGGGTTTAGGGGTTTAGGGTTTAGGGGTTTTAGGGTTTAGGGGTTTAGGGCCCTGTAACCCTTCACCCAAAGCCCTGAACCCTATAACCCGAAACCCAGAACTGAACCCTACAACCCTAAACCCTGTGGCGCCCGCCGTCTTCGACTCGCCTTTGGGTCTCGCGGCCTTGGGCTTTGGAGCCTCGGGCGACGACCACCGAGCACAGCAAGAAGAAAGGAAGGGTTTGGGGTTCGGCAACTGATTGAGCAGCACAGGATTTGCAAGCTTGCTCATGTGGTCCAGGCCTAGGGTCTTTGGGGAAAAACCCTAAACCCTAAACCCCTAAACCCTAAACCCTTCGGGGAACTACATTATGGTATAAGAGATGTCAGAGCGATGAAACTGTACTTACTCCTACAACTTCCACTACTCCTCCAACTACTCCGGCTACTTCTGGCTGCTACGATGACCTTCATCATTAAGATCAGTATCTTGGAACATGGGGTTGGCTTGGGTTTTAGACTGCAGGGCCCACCTTCCCCACAAAAATTGACTCGACCCCATGATTGCGAAAAACTATATATATAATATTATATATATATGGGTGGTTGTCAAAATAAGGGTCCCTTTTTGGGTACCCTAAATATTAGGTGCCGTACTATATTAGGGGCCCAAAACGGGACCATAATTTTGACAACCACCCATATATTATATATATATATACACACACACATACATACACATGTATATATTGAAATCCCACTCTCCGAATAGCCCACTCTTAAACCGCAAAGCGCAACCCCAACCCCTACTGTAATCTTGCAACCCTAACCTTTGATCTCAAATACCCAGAACGCCATCAGAAAACCTTTACAAGCCAGAAAGAGACATCGATTCAGGGACACCGGACGGGCGCAGCGCCAACATCTGAGGACGCAGCCTGTTCAAACGGCTTTGCACTTGGTTTCATCCCTGTTAGGGTTTAGGGCTTCGGGACTCCACAGATTGGAGTGTGCGTAGTCTTTAGGGCTTTGATCGCGATAGGGACCTAAATTCGGGCTTGAAGACTGGGGTCCATTGGTTCAGAATTCTAGGACGGGCTTTCGGGAGAACGCCTGTCGGGACATCATCTGGGGTTAGGTTGAGTGTGCGAAAGGTTTGAGAGAGGGAGAGCGAGAGCGAGAGCGAGAGAGAGGCAGAGAGCGAGAGAGAGAGAGAGAGAGAGAGAGAGAAAAGAGTGAGTACGTGTGTTGGTGTGTTTGGATGTTGCAGAGGAAAGGCGCACGCGGTTTTCGCAGGGTCTATTGGCATAGAGATTTCAAGAACTCCTTACCTCGAACTGCAGACACACCCCCTGTACCCAGAGAGAGCCTGGGACCTCTTGACAATGCAATGTTTAGGGTATAGGGTTTATGGGCACTGTGATCAAACCCCTCGAAATCTTGCGGAAGCCATTGCCCGACAGAGAGCTTCACCCATATAATTGCTGAGAGTAACCTTTCAAGGCGCTCTTATAGCATCTCTGGTATGGATTGGTTCGATGTATGTCTATGTGACTGCAAGCTGTTTGGCCTCAACCCTCAACCCTAAAGCCCTAAACCCTATATAACCATAAACCCTACAAGCCCTAGCCTGAAACCCTATTACCAAGGCCAAGCTCGCCCAGCGTTTTTCCGTCACGGGCTTTCGCTTCTCTTCTCTCGGATCCAGCCGAGGACGGTGGGTACATCCCTCCTGGAAAAGGTTTCGGGTTCCCGGGTTCAGGATCTTTACATGGGGGTTTCCGAAAATAGGGGGCCCTTGTATAGTACCCTAAGTAGTAGGATCCTTAGTATAAGGACCCCAAAATAAGGTACCCCAAATTTTCGGAAACTCCCAGCTCAGGGTTCTTCAGGGTTAAGGTAGAGTCTAGGGCTCCAGCATTTGCTCAGCGTCCCCCTAAACCCTAAACCCTAAACCCTAATGATCAGGTTCGCAGGCCTGCGACAAGGCCCAGCACTGCAGAACCCAGCGACCTCCACTGCAACCCCCGAAGAAATTTTAACGGTGGACTCAATATACAGGGGGCCTTAATAAGTAAACCCTCAACCTTGAACCGTAAACCCTCGAATGTTGGGGTCATATCATACCATCAGTATAACTGGATGCTCTAAGGTGGCATATTAAGAAACCTTGGGCCTTTATTGGGGTTCCGTAGATGGATCCTACTTTATTGGGGTTATACGGCCAGGGTTTCTTAATCAGGCTCCTACATTAACTGAGTATCCCGACCCCCCTACAGCAGCGCTTGTCTCCTTCGGGCAAACCCGTCCCTCCCGCACCGGGTTTGGGGGGTAGACGGCTTAGACTTTAGACTCTGGCGTTTGGGGTTTCGGGATCTGGAACCCGACCTACCTCGACCTCACTACTCTCTCCGTCATAGGTAGCGTTATGAACCCGGGTTTTGGAGTGCATGCTCTTTTGAAGCCTGAGCGTGTTGAGGTGCAGTCCTCCAGCGATCGAACTGGATCAGCTTGAGCTTACCAGTCTCCTTGCTTCGGTTTACGGTTTGTGCTCAACGATGTCTTCTGGCTTCAATCTGGCCTCTGGTTTACGGTTTAGGGATCCGGATTTATGGCTGGCATCTAAGATGTCTGTTGGCATCATAGGGTTTGGGTTTAGGGTTTAGGGTTTAGGACTTGCACTGCTTCAGAATCTGGCTTTCATGCTGTATGATGGGAGGTTTGTGGCGGTGCTGAGGGTGTGAAGCAAAGGTGTCCGCCTGGCAGTTTTCCCCAAAGGTCCCGGGTCTACGCATTAGCTATAGCTGGCGTGTAAGAAAACAGCCTAGTCATTAGACTAGGGCTTCGGGAGGCTCTATGCTGTAACTCTATTAGGGAACCGTAAGTAAGAGTAGGGAATGGGGGAATGGATCCCTATAGTGGTCCCTATATAATCCCCAATAATAGTCCCCATAACCCATTCCCCCATTCTCTACTAAGAACCAGTCAGTACTACCAACCACTCAGGCCCGATGTATCTCCAAAACGTAGAGCCGGCTGGAGCCGAGCCGAGCCGCAGGGTTTCGCCGCACCAAGATCAACGTAGGAAAAGCCTCGGCAGCTGCCAAATGTCTGATGTTAGAGTTAGAGCTACAGGTCGGCCTTTATGGCATAATGCAAACCTCTGATCAATACACCCCCTTTTTTGTAAGGGCCTTAATGTCAGGATGGTATTACAATCGCACATAAAGTTGGAGGGTTTCTTAATCAGGGCTCTGCATGAAGATATCAGTGGCCGCTATTGGACGGAACCTTCATAAACCAAGAACTGGCCCCCCTCTGCACTTCGGAGACCAGCTCAGAAGCCAGTTTAGGATTTCAGGATTAGGCGTTATCCAGGCACGCAGGTTTAACGCTCACAAAGTCACCTGCCCCTTGAACCTCGAACGCAAACTCTACATTCCGCGCCGGATTCCCGAACGAAAGCCTGACATTTGCTGGTTAGTCGAGGCAAACCCCAAACCATCTGTTGTCAGGAACAAGGGGTTTGGGTCAGTGGTAGACATTCAAGTCGGTGGTCAGAAGCGTCAGTCATGTCAAACTATTGGAGAAGGGTATTGTGGCTCAAGTCTGTCTACAGTGAAGGCGGTACGCAGTCCCACGACTGGCGGACTCGATGCTATTCACACTGCTGGTCCTGCTCATAACCCACAAGACAAACTTATCTTGCATCGCGAAGCATTGATGTCGAAGCCGGCGTCCGTGGCCACTTTGGGCATATCGTTGTCTAGGACAGGCGGTTTGAATGGGAGTTAGTGCACAATTCTAACCAAGGACCCAATGTCGATTCCGGCAACGATGGGAGTTTCAGAAAACTCGAACCGACGCTATCTATAGTAGGGTTCTTTAACTTAGGATGTAGGATCCCTAATAAACCTAGCTTTTCGGATCCCTAAGGACGGTGCTCTGGAATTTTCCGAAGCCACCATACTGTTGATGGACAAAATCCTGCATTACCCATTATAAGGAATATACCATAATTCCCATAGTTTAGGGTCCTTAAGGTCATGCAGGATTTTGTCCATCAGCCATATCACTAGACTGGGGACCTAAGAGCCAGAGGCTCGAAGATAAAGGGGTCTCGGGAGCTTTTCTGGGCCATGCTGCCGCTTCGAGGCGAGAGCTGGCTACATATGGGAGTTTCCGAAAATAGGGGACCCTAATATAGTACCCTAAATAGTCAGTAGGATCCTGATTATACTGATCCCCAAAATAAGGTACCCCCAAATTGTCGGAAACTCCCATATGTGAGGAAAGGGAGCCACTTCAGCAGTCTGAGGCATCGCAGGATATTCCATAGACCCTGAATTGCAGCACAGTGCTTTGGAGAGCATTCTTGGAAGAGCGAAGCCTGAAGCCCCAGACCCTTCACACCCGTCTGAACATTGGGGCAGGTGCTCGGGATCTCAATGCAGCTAGCCTACAAAGCCCACGGCTCTGCCATGTCAAGCTGGAAAACTTAGTTGCTGAGTTCATAAGGCCCAAAAAGTGTACACTTTTAGTTTTATAGTGGGAAATATTTTCCCCAAAAGTGTAAAGTGTATCCACTCAGCGACAAAGAAAAAGACACACTTCACGCCAAAGTCCCCGGGGGTAGAGTCATTTTCGGGGCAGCAGCCCCAGGCTTTTAGGGTTTGTCGGGGATGGGCTCCCTAAACCCTAAACCCTAGGCAGCAGTCTCAAGCATCAGTGCCATGACAACCACTTCGAGAATTTCCACGGGCAACCATCACGAACATCTTCATCCTCAACCTGGTTTTCGTTGCCCAAAGTAGCGCCATTGGCAGCGTAGCGATGACGGCGGAAGCAGCCAGGGTCGCAAATGTAAAGATATTGCTGGTAGACATACCCCTGCATTACCTTAAGTACCCTGCAGTAGTTGAATGATGGTATGCTGTCGGACAGACTGCTACAGCACTGCAGCGTTAAACACCTACAGAACGCGGATGACAAGGGGTAATATAGAGATCGGAAACTTTGTGTACCATACCGCCCGCCTGTCGCTCCTATGTAATTGTAGTAGAATATTAATGGACTCCAAAACTTAATTGTATTTATTCTGGCCATTGATCCTCTTGTGGGCAGCACTTGTTGTTCAGCCCGAGAAGCGGTACATATCCATCCGCGCAGGAGTAACTTCGCCCTCCTTCAACGGGTTTGGGGCTTAAGGCCTTTAAGGCGCTAAGAGCTTTGGGGCTTTACAGAACTGAGTGCCTGGGTCTTTTGAGCTGTAGGATTTCGGGCTTCAGGGCCTTCGTTCAGTCGTTCAGAGGCTTAGGCGCTGGGGGTCACCGTAGCTCTGGACTGGAGCCCGGGGATGTGGCCATTCACCGAAGAATAGAGAACCTCAACCCTACACCCTCCAACCCCGAAAGACCATTGCCTAAACCTGAATTCCGAAAGCCCTAAACCCTAAATCCTACACCCTAAACCCTAAACCCATCCCCTAAAGCCCCAAAGCACTGCACAAAGGAACCCAAGCCCTGAACCCCAAACTCGAAACCCTTAAGCGCAGAGACTCGCTCCTTTACGAGCCGACTGGCAATTTCTGCATAGGTTGGCGCAAAATGCGTGCAGTGGCCGCACATGGGCGAGTAGAACCTGAAAGTGGTAAAGGTCTAGATTTACATGTGGGTGGTTGTCAAAATTATGGTCCCTTTTTGGGTCCTTATTATAATACAGCACTTGATATTTAGGGTACACCCATGTAGGGTTTCGTGGCTAAGTTCCAGGGCTATGAAAGCTCCGAAAAAATGTCCGTAGAGCCTGAGAGTTCGGTTCGGATTGAAGCTGCCGTTCCTCCTGGGCCTCCCGACATGTTCTGGTGCTCAACTTAGGATCTAAGGTTTCAGCTCCTCCCCCAGTGAGAAAGTCTAAACCCTAAACCCTGCTCAGGGCGTGCGGGTCCGACAGGCTAAGCCGGGTTAACCCTTTCTCCCTAATATTCTCTACCCCCCCCC
>BGNK01001446.1:3073-38158 GCA_003297005.1 Symbiodinium sp. clade A Y106 | reverse complement strand
GGCGGTAGGTAGGATTGCATTAGTTTTAAAAGACCCAAGACTACACCCAGAGGGTCCATATACACTACTATTATGGAATTAGGTCACCAAAACCATAATGGGGATGGTCTTCTAGGGCTTAATTCCATAATAGTAGTGTATATGGACCCTTTGGGACAGTAGTACTAAACCGAAAGGGCCAAGGCTTTAAGGTTTAGGGGGTTCGGGCCTAGGGCTTCCGGTTTAGGGCTTAGGGCTTTACGATCTAGGGCTTAAGTTTAAGGCTTAAGGTTTAGGGCTTTTTTTGCACCTCCTTTGCAACAAAAAACAGTTAAGGTTTCGGGCTTAGGGCTTTAGGATTTAGGGCTTTAAGTTTAAGGCTTAAGGTTTAGGGCTTTAGGGCTGTGGGCTTCAGGCAATACTAGAGCGAAAGGAGCAGGACTTTAGGGTTTAATTGGGTTGGACGCTCGTTGTGTCCCGAATTATTAACGTGTCTGGTTGCCTGGCTCATGATTACTGTCAATCCGACTCATACCCGGATGCCCCGAAACCCCCCCTAATATACACACCTCGGACTTGAAATCAGGTTTTTTTTGGGGGGCAGGGGGGGCCCGTCACTGTAGGGGGGAGGGAAGGACCCACCAGCCAAAGCCAACATATTGAACAACACGAGGCTACAGCTCTGAGCAAAAGCGCGGCGGTTTGGTCTATGATCGTGCGCTGCCAGGCAGCCAATGCCACATTGCATGTGAATATTTCGTGCCCGCGCCTAGGCGCACATGCAATGCAGTCCCTGCGCTTGGCCAAAATACTCCATGAACTGCCCCAGGACGGGTGTGTGTGCGTGTGCGTGTGTGTGTGTGTGCTTTGCCATCCTGGCAAACCCTAAACCCCAAACCCTAAACTCTAAACGGTTTTTCTGCAGTCCCTGGGCCAAACGCCACTCTCCATGACAAGACGCGAGGATGGGAGGGTTTGCGACTGAGCGTTAATAGATGTTAACCCTCTTTAGGCTGGAAAGGGCTTAGGGGTTTAGGGTTTAACAATATTTGGGATTTTCCGAAAGTAGGGGACCCCCCCAATATAGTACCCTAAATAGTAGGATCCATATCATAAGGACCCCCAAATAAGGTCGCCCTAGTTTTCGGAAACTCCCATTTAGGCTTGAAAGGGTTTAGGCTTAGGCCGAGGCTTTATCGGATGTGGGGTTTATGGCTTCAGGGTTTTATCGACAAAGCCGGAGGAAAAAGGCTATTGTCGTCCAAAGACCCCATGCCTTCAATCAACTTGGCCACCCTAAACCTTAAACCCCCCGAACCCCGGAAACGCTTAATAATCCCTAAACCCCTAAACCCGACAACCCAAGCTATGCTACGAGACCAGCCACCTTTGCGCTGGGCTACTCTTCCTGAAACCCTGTATAAACCCGACGGAAGCCATAGCGCCTCCCCGAACCCAATGTGAGGTTCGTGGGCTTTTGGAACCCTGAGTAGGCCCTTACCAACTCCTATGAAACCCATTGACGGCACCGTTTCATAGAGCCCCTTTGCATAGCCAGGCGCGTACTCTGCTGCTTATGTACGGGTCAATCGGATAGTCCAAGGCACTCGATGAGCAGATCCTGTTGCGTCTTCAAAACCAACTCCTAGGCGTCAGGGCACAGAGCCCCCAAGAAATCCAATGCTTGGGAGGCTTCAGGCGTTTAAGGGTTCTGGGTCTAGATGGTTTGAAAGTAGAGAAACCCCGAGTTTGAGGCACCTTGACAGGCGTCGGTGCTGCGCCGGAGCTTTCGGGAATAATTATCAGATACGAAGTGTCAAGGTGTGTCTGTGTGTGTGTGTGCTAATGCTTTTGCTGCAATGGCACAATTGTCACCATTACTCCCTATCGCCTAAAGCCCTAAACCCGACATCATTTAATGATCGAAAACTGGTTGTTGTGTGCTAAGCAGCTGTAAACTGCGAGAGGGCTTCGGCTGTGCCTTCCGAGAAAATTGTTGTCTTCCTCCCGGAAGACCCTAAGCCCCCAAACCTCCAGACCCCTGAAACCCTAGACATCCCCAAATCCCTAGCGACCCTTAAATTCCTAAGCTCTGACCCCTAATTCTCTGAAACAAGTCTCTTGGAAGTTCGTCTTGTCCACGTCCACGCAGCTAGCGCAAGGAAGATGAGGTGCGCTGTGCAGCTGTGACCGCTTGATGCTGTCCCGCGCTTTCCTGGGAAGGTTTAGAGGGTTTAGGGTTTAGGGTTTAGGTTTAGAGTTTGCTTCGAGCTTAAGAGGTTGAAGGGTCTCGAAGGGGTTAGCATTCTGCCGCACATTAAATGCCAACACGACCTATTCATCAAACGGAGGCTACTCAGAACGATAGGTGGCTTCGTTGGAGGTCCTTAGACGAAAGATCTTACAACTGTGGGATGATAGTCTTTAGCACTTGTCTGATACACCCCGAAATGTTAAACCTTCGCACGCTCCATCATCGAAAAGCAGTTGGTTTGAGGGTTCAGAGTTCAAGGTCCGTATAGCTTGGATGCAAACTGGTTGGTTAGTATAGATGAGCAATTTCTAAGATCAGGGTTCCTATATGCTCAGAATTCGGGTGAAGCCTAGTGCGAACTGCCCCATGCTGGCAGGCATCGCCAGGTGCGTGTGCATGCCGCACTCGGTCACTTTCGAACTCTGGTCGAAGCGTCCTGCCCTCTCCTCCTGCGAGACGAACCCACTATTCAGGTACCAAACCACTCGCCACAGACATCTTGGACCGCGTGCCAATTCCGCAAGACTCTCAACACCGCTGTTTGTAGATACCCTAAAAACAAACAAACGCATGCACAAGTGTACCCATGTAATTACTCATGTACACATGTATTCAATTGTGTATGTATGTAGGTAGCTAGCTACCTTGGCATGTATGTATGCATGTATGTATGTAGGTATGTATTTGTATGCAAGTGTGTGTGTGTGTGCACGTATGTATGAATTTACGAGTGAACGCATGTACGTAGTAGTGCAAGAATGCATAAGTGTAAGTGTAAGTCTGTATGTATGCACGTATGGTTTTAAGTAGGTAAGTAGGTATGTAGGTAGGATACATGTTTCCATGTATGTATGCATGAGCGAACACATATACAAACATACAAACTTACATAAATACATCCATGAATCCACGCATGCAGCTTGCTTACTTGATTACTTGCTTACTTACTTACTTGCTGGCTTACCGACCTACTTGCTTATATACACACGTACAAACATACATAAACACATATATATACATGACTATGTGCATGCATACATACATGCATACAAATACGGACAGAAATGCACACATGCATATACATACATTGATATACAGCTACACACACACAGACACAGACACAGACACCACCAACCATGAAACTGAAACCTTTAACTTCCAGCTAGTGACAGCTAGTGCCCTGCGCAACAGATGCTGGGCTCTGAACATCGCGATTTAGGGACGGTTGGTCGAGACTTATAGTTCAGGCTCAAGGCCCATAAATCCCCAAAGCCCTAAACCCAAAACCCGAAGCCCCATGCTTTTGGGCTCCAGCCTCACCATCCTTCACCGGGCGCGTGTTCATTTCATCGCCGATGGAGGAGAAGCCCCGGTCATGTAGGGCGTTGTAAGGAACGCCGTGCTCCCGGATGTACCTTGCCGGGTTAGGGTTTTTATAGGCTTTTATAGGGATTTTATAGGGTTTGGGTTCGGGTTTGGGGTCAAGGGTTAAGGCTTTAGGGTTTGAGGTCGGGAGTATGATTAATCGAAAGCTGCGCAATCTTTCCGGCGCTGTCTCTCGTCGGTTCGCTCTTTGGAGCAAGGCTAAACAGTTCCGAGCCTCTTACCCCTATCTATTTTTTTGACTAATCTATTCCATGGGTCGTAGTCCTGGTTCCACAGTTAATAAGAAACGACGGCAGTTGCAAAGCGGAGCCACAAATTTAGGCTCTAGGTAGACCCAAGAAAGGTGATAAAGCGGAAGCTTGCAACAGAAACCCTGCTTGAAGCGCTCAGTCGATGGTGCTCGGCTTGGGGTTCAGGTGGGTAGTTCTTCTTCCATAGTACTCCCATATAAGACCCCTTTACCTTATAGGAGTGGTATGGGAGGCTTATGGGAAACTACCCACCTAATAACTACCCACCTGTAAATGGCTAGATTCAGGGAGGTTTAGGGCTTTAGGGCTTAAGGTTTGGAGTCATGGCTTAGGCTTGAGGTTTCAATTTCATGGGTTATAGGCCCTGCACCGTAAGCCTTTCGGAAGAAGCGGGCTTATGCAACTTTGTCAAGCCTAAGTTGCGGCTGAAAGTCATAAACCTTAACATCACCACCCCAAAACCCCTGCACCCCAAAAACCCAGAAACTTCTGGCCACCAGAACCCCCGAAGGACCCTAAAGCTCAAGCCCTAAACCCGCCTTGCTTACCGAACATAAACCCCTAACCGGCCCTCACGTGGTGATTGACCCATATGACCCAACCCAAAACCCGAAACCCTGTAAAAAAAACCCTCAAGCCTAAACCCTAAAGCCCCTAAACCGGCCCAGGGTGCTGCCAGACATCGGCGCTGGACCAGTAGGCCAACGGATTGAGCTTGATCATCCTCGGGGGGTGTGCGGTTTAGGGTTTAGGGTTTAGGTGTGGGCTCCAGGCTTGTTTAACGGCTTGATAAGGGTTAAGAAGGGCGCATGCAGGTTTCTACGGGCTTATGCAGGTGATAAGGGTTTCTATGGGCTTATAGAGGGTTTGCGGCGGGGTGAATCGTTGGGATGTAGGATCCAGGGTTTAGCTGCTTTAGATTTAGTTTAAGGACAAGTTTAGGGGTTGAGGGTTGAACTTTATGAATCTTCGGAGACTATTGGCTGAAGATGTCGGGGGTTTGTGTGATGGCACCCGCGGCACGGAACAACCCCTGTAAACGCAGAGCGTCCCACCATCATACTCTGCAACTGCCAGATTTTGCCTGCCAGGCAGCAAGTTGGGGATGGTATGCAGTCTGTTGAGATCCCTCTATCCGAGCCACAGTTGTTCGTGTCTTGTGTCGGTGAGGAGGCATTCAGGGTGCACTACGCAAAGCGAACGAACAAATGCACTTGCCACCCACGAGGTTCTTGGACCTAGGCTAAAAACAGTATGCTAAACAAACTTCTGGCTTTATACTAGAATGTTATACATTTTAATAACAGCCAGACTAGTCGTTAACAGGCTGGTGTTCGGCCTATGCCCCCAACTATGAGAAGGAGGGCTGCCGCGAGAAAATGGCAAATGCCACTGCTAAGCAACCAAAATTACAGGGAGTACCATGAGAAAAGTAACAACGGCCCATCACTGAGCAACTACAAACCCTGTACAATCCCCACTTTACACCCGAAATCAGAAACCCTAAATACGGCTGATGGTCAAAATCCTGCATTACCTTAAGGACCCTAAACTATGGGAATTACGGTATATTCCTTATTATGGGTAATGCAGGATTTTGACCGTCAACCGTACCAGAATGCTCTTGAGCCGCATCTGTTCAACCCTAAACGCCCAAAGCCCTTCCTGCGACCTAACCAAAACCACAATCTCTTTCGCCCTAAAAGCACTCAACCCCAAGCCCGTAAATCATGACTCTTAAGCTGGAAACTCTTGAACCTCTAGCCCTTAATTAGGCCCAAACACCCTCAACCCCCGACAACAACAAGAAATCTCATGCACTTATACTGGGCTTTTAAGTGACGAGGGAGAAAAAAGTATAAACTTCTATTTCATAATGGTTCCATTAAGAAAAAAAGTATTAAAGTATGGTACTCCAAAGCCCAGTATATTATGAGAGCCCACACTGGGAGCCCTCTCAGACCGAACCTTAAACCCTATACCCGAAACCCCACACCCGCATCTGCCCAGAGCGCCGTGCCTGTCACCACCCTGCGATCGCCGCCTCCCGGTGATCCTCGTCAGGGGATATTTCCTTACCTTTGGTTCGTAGGGAATGGAGGAATGGGGTAGAGTTATAGCTTATAACTACAATTACTACCATACTTCCATTCCCTACTGACCAAAGGTTGGTTTCACGGGTACCCATTGCACAAAGCTCTTTAAGGGGACCCTGACTTCTGCAAGGCTGCAATCGGGTTACCAGGGGTCTTACGGGCTCTGCAAGGTTCTACGAAGTTTAGGGTTTAGGGTGCTTTGGCCATTGAGAAAACACCAACCCCGCCCCGAAAACAATCAAGAAACCTCTTTACAAACAATAAACCAAGCCCTCAATCCTCAATATACATTCTATTTAATCTAAGCCCTACAAATGCCTATATCTCTTCAACCTTAAGTTTCTAGCGCCAATCCTTCAACAAAAGATGCCCAGCAGGCCGAGAGCCCGAGCCCCAAACCCTAAACCCAGCAAAAAATCAAAACATGCGATGCAGACCGGGTGCACCAAGGGAACTGGTTGGCCGACATGCAGGGTTACATACTATCCACGTACTACCACGCACTATAGTACAAGCAGAACGTAGTTTTTGCATCTCGGGCAGCCACCTTGCATGTCGGCCCTCTCGTTCTACTTTGTTACTATTTACTATCTTATTTCACTCCACATACAGTACTGCCGCGGCCGATGTTTGGGGTTGGCGGCCCGAGATGCAAAAAAAAATTTGCATCGCGGGCAGCCACTCTTAGATGTCGGCCTCGTACTACATACTACCACGTAGTACCAAATACTACCACCCACGTACTACCACGTACTATAGTACAAGCAGAACGTAGTTTTTGTATCTCGGACAGCCAACCGCAAACATCGGCCGCAAAGTTTTTGCATCTCGGACTGCCAGTCCTGCATGTCGGCCAGCGTTTTGGCATGTCGGCCGAATGCATCCCGTGCACCAAACCCTAAACCCGAACAAACTCCAAAAGTTCCAGGCAGGCCAGGTACCAGGCCCGCGGGGAAAGGTCTTGCAGAGCTTTGGCAGCCGGCTCAAGCTTGGAAAGCAGGCTGTACCTAGGGGTCTTCTTTACCAGAAAGGTTTAGGGCTTCGGGTTTTGGTGTTTACCCATAGTAGTAGAAAGCATAAGAAATAAACCACCAAAAACCCAGAAATTATTATTAATTAAATAGCACAAGCCAATGACATGGAACGGATTTTGAGCAAAGGAAATGATAGGAAAATGAAACACTCTTTATGATGGAACCTTTGTGTCATTAACCTCTTTCTCTTGGACATTAGGACACCGAACGAGCACGGAATTCTCGCACCTTTCACCTCTGGGACATGTGTTTTGTTGAATGAGAAGAAAGAAAATCTCGCTCATAGGCCCCAAAGTGGTTCCTTTTTGGGGTACATATTTAGACTTCTATAAGGTAATCCCAAAAAGGAACTACTTTGGGGCCTATGGGTAGGCTGAAGGCTTTAGGGTTTGGGGTTCATGGTTTTAGGGCTCGTAAGGTTTACAGTAAACCCCATAAAGTTGGAAACCGGATTAAGGCCAAATAGTGCTGGGATTCCCTATACATTGCTCTTGGGGATTGAGACTATGGGGTTTCCAACTTTTGGGCTTCTGCTGTATGGGGCTCAAGCCTGATGCACGACAGCATTCCTGATGCAACATGCGACAGCGCGTGTTTCCAAAACGCAGGAAACGAATATGGTTGCTGTTCCTGGCGTTGCGGTTGTTGTTGCTGCTCATCCTTTCTTCGTTCGCGTGCTTCAGCATACCCCCAAAACCCTAAGACGTGAGCCCGTTTGCCTTTCAAAGTCATCCCTCCACAGCGTCGCGCCATACTTGGCGTCGAACTTCTCGCGCGCGCCGCTACTGTCGAAGCCCAGAGGATGGTAGACGTGAAGCTTCCTCAGTGGTCGGGTTTTGGGGCTTAGGGTTTAGGGGTTTTGCCTGGTGATGCTGTCTAGGTTCCCCAGTAGCCCCTTAATAATAAGGGTACCCTTTTCCCTACTATTCGGTTTTAATAAGGGAACCCCCCAACAAAAAGGGCAAAAGGGTACTACTGGGGAACCTAGTTGTTTTGAGGCATGCGGCCTGTAGGGTTTAGAACTTAGGGGTCCCCAAGTCTCAGCGCTCAGGCTATCTGAGGTTTGAGGCTTAGGGTTTGAAGAGGCGTGGGGTGTCGGGTCGAGGGTTGAGGCTTTAGGACCGAGGCCATCCACGACATACCGGCGGCAGCAAATATATATCAAACAAAAAATTATCCAAAGTCCCCAGCCACTAAGCAACTAAAGTTGAACAGCAAATCGCAGCTCAAGGAAGCCAGAAAGCAGCTGCGAATAGTGCTTTGTCACGTTCGTGATGTGCAGGTAGGTTTCAGGAAACAGATGCAGCGTGTCCACGGTGATCACCGGAATCTCCTTCAGGAGACCTGCCGTCGATCCCTGCAATCCTACCTAAGCCCTTTTTTTTAAAACCCCTTTTTCCACCCCATGCTCCAGGCATCTGACGAAATCCGACCGGCGGAAGGGGAGTTGGTCACCCTCTGCCGACGACAACCCTCACTGCTACCTAAGCCCTTTTGGGGTTTAGGCTTTCGGGGTTTAGGGGCCGAGGGGTTTGAGGGTCTAATAGCAAGGCCTTCCCCCCTTGAAGCCGTGCAGCATCTATGAAAAGTAGGGCTTGCGAGCATATTCTACTACAAGTGTACGCGGGTTTGTATGAAATTACCTCTACTATGTGGGAGATATGAGCTTTTCGAGGCTTCTGGAAGATTCTTTGGACAAGCTTTCGGGGTTTAAGGTGGCTGCAGACGGCTTGATTTGAGCCTATGGGTTCAACCCTAAACACACTAAACCCTAAACCCTCAAGCTCTAGACCCTAAACCCCTTATACACCCTCAATCCTAGCCCTAGCATTAGAAGTTTGGGGTTTAGGGTCTCGGTCATGACAGATGGTTCCGGTTTGGGTCCAGCGCTGGCCACTTCGGCCCGCTGAACCCTGAACTCGAAGCCTGCTGTGCAGAGCTGTGTTATAGGGCCATGATATATAAGTATTATTAGTGTGTTCGAAACCCTAAACCCTAAACCCTGAACCCTAAACTCTGAACCTTGAATCGAACTTCGAACTCGTCCTCACACCGCGAGGCCCACAAGGCGCACGCAACCGAAGACAACGATTCAAAGCGAAGCCCACGAAGCCCTCAACCCTGCAAGCCTAGAGAATCCATCATGTCCAGGATCACCTGGGACAGAGACTCTCTCCGACTTCAGCACGTGGAGTTCAGGAGTCGGCAAAGGCTAAAATAGCTGATAGTGCTGAACTAATCCTGCGCTTATATCACCGGCTCACTTCCTAAGCTAAGCTGAGTTGCCCCGAACCGGAAAACAGCTCACTGAACTCTGAATTTAAAGCCGATGCGAGTTCATTGACTGGGGTCTTCACCTAACAAACAGCTAACCCTGAAACCAACAACCGGACGTCGTCTCACATCCTTCCAGAGCAGAGCAGTTAAAGCAACTCACCCCTAGCAGGAGAAGATATCTACCGAGTTTAGGCTGCATAAGAGTATTAGGGGCTCTGGACAAGTGATAGTATAATACCAATGAGGAGCTGCTGAGGCTTGTCGAAAAGTAGATACCAGGACTGGATCGAAACGTCGTCGAGTTACAAGGTTTGAGGGCTTCTAGGTCGAAGGGTTGCGGAAAAAACATCAGGAACCGGATGCTTGTTCAAGGACCCTACAAAAGTTGGTAAACTTTAACCGTGCCAGGGCACCATGCCACTGGCGCCCAAGCTGCTGAGCTGAACCTCTCTCAGGTTGAGGTTCTGGGCTTAGGGTGTACAGGTTTAGGGCTTAGGCTGACTTCTATGACTGACCAGGCATTCCAAGATGACATATAGAGTCTGAGGTTTGCACACTGAGGCCCGGGTGCTCATTTCATATGTTAGCAAGCTGAACCCTAAACCCCTAAGCTCCAAACGCCGAACCCTCGACCCCAACCCGAACCCCAAGCCGAAAACCCCCCCAGCTGGAAGCTCCTTTTCTGCGGTCAGAAAGCTACTTCAAGAACCTTTTCTCGAGGACTTAGTACTCAGAATAGGGTTTGGGGGTTCTGGGGGGTAATTTGCAGTAGAGTCATAATAGGAACTCCAAGGAACAGCAACAGTATCGATGATCAATCCAGTTTAGAAATCCCCAGCTAAACCCTAAACCCTAAACCCAACGCGGAAGCTGCCTATCCCTTCGAAGCAGGAAAAGCCTGTTATTGTCACCCTCCAACTCCAACCTTCCCGAAAGCCAAAGCCTAATATAGGGGCCTTAATAATCAGAATAGGGTTCTGAAAACTCCAAGGAGGGCTGAAATGCTTCCTGCAGCCAGATCACACCGTAGGGCTTACACAGGAGGCTCGAATTTTACGCCACGGCAATGATCAATGTGTTGAACTGCATGTCTTATGCTATTCTCTAAGGCTTGCCTGATAAAACTGTTCAGTCCTGCAACGCCGTTCTCACACATGCTTGAGACAAACGACGACACACATATCACAGCTCTGGAATTCATCACTCCTCCTTACTCGATTCCCTCGGATAACGAGTACTTTACACTGAGGAGGAGCTGTGATTGCTAGTTCGAATTCTTCCATCTGGCGATCCAGTTAGTTAGATGTAGCCGAACGCGTTGAAAGATCCTCCCACTTCAAAGCAACTCTTCCGGATAAGCTCTTCTCACGCCACAGCCATAGGACGTACTTCAGCTGCTTAGTTGTGGGATGCTGGCTACCTGGACCGGGTTCACGTAGGTCAAGCTCAGGGCTTAACCTTGAAATCAAGTCTTGCTTGATTCCGCTGACTGGATGGCCAGTCTTCCGTAGGCCTTGCTGTAGTGCCTCCACTGTCATCAGCGACAAAGTGTCGCCAATCACCCTAGGACGATCTGAGAAAGCGGCCACATTACGCACCTGGTAGTTCCTTTGAAACCACCCTGCTCCGAGCCTTCCTCGGGTCCTTGCACGAACCTCGGGCTGGGGGTAGCAGGCACATGCTCCGGAGTGGCCCCACTCGTCCTCAATCTCGCACCCTTTCTCACACGAGGTGTTGACGTAGCCATAGAGGTCGAAGGTAGATCATCTTCTGTCATTGTGCCCGAAGCTGTAGCACTTTGCAGCTCTCTTCTAGCTGCCTCTGCCGCCAGGCGTCTCACAGCGTCCAGCTTCTTTGCCTTTCGCACGCCCTTATACTGCTTCAGGCACCACTTAAAGATAAACTTTCCAAGCTCCCAGATCGCGACTGAAGCTACGCACACCAGCATAGTCACCAACAGCAGCTCATCTGCTCCTGAAACTTGGATCGCCTCCTTCTCACCCTCAGGCACCTGTGCTCCCTGTGTGGGGGTCACCAAGGAAACAATCATCATCGCAAAGATCATCATCTTCATTTTCAGAGCATCCCATATCTTCGCGACCTTGCCTCCAATGAAGCCCCACAAACCCAGGAGTTCCCACAACCTTTCCTTGGTAACCATGTTTGTAGCCAAGTCAGCTAGCTGAACGGCTCCCGGTGTATGCTTGACCGTGAGCCTTCCAGTTGCCACAGCTTCTCTGATGTACTGGGCCCGCACCTTCAGATGTCTTGTACGCTGGCTTCCCTGGCCACCTTGGCACAAGAGTTGTCAATGGCCAGCACTCGCGAGTACACACCAGGTTCAATCTCATCAACGACGGCAAACAATGACTCCAGGAGATTATACCCCTGGGCAGCAGCGTATAGCTCTGCTTCCATCGTAGACATCGTGACGAATGACTGCTTTCCAGCCTTCCAGGCCACAGGAGCTCGTCCGCAGACTATAACTGTTGCACCGTAGCTTCGTCCCCCAAAAGGAGCAAAACTGGCATCGGTATAGCATTGCAACTCCTTCAGCTTGCCTTCGGCTGGAGGGGCCAAAACCAACTCAAGATCTGCTGTGCCCTTGAGGTAACACAAAAGGCGTTGACCCATGCGTGCCACCTGCAGAGGTTTCTTGGATACGTTGGCTGCCATACTGTTGACCACATAGAGTATGTCAGGTCGTGACTTCATTGCCAACCACAGTGCTTCCCCAACAGATTTCTGGCCAGCACGCAAATCGTCTTCAGTGAAGGCAGTTCCAGCCTCCTCCTCAGCCTCAGCAGCCTCCAACCACTCTCGTGGCACGGGCAGCTGTGTGTGCATGGCATCTTGCATGTTGTGCGTGCGCAACAGCTCTGCTATATATGTATGCTTGCTGGCTTATGCTGTAGGCCTTGCTTTCGTTGTGGTAGCGGATCTCCACGCGGACCGCCTTGTCGGAGCCAACCCACTCCAGCTCTGACGTAGGCCAAAGGTTAGTGATCTCCTTGTGAAGTTCCTTGATAACAATCTCATCTGCAAGGTACATCAAGTCGTCGACGTAGATCACAAGGATACCGTAGAGCTCACCCGTCACCTCATCCTTAAGGAGCCAGACTTCGGCCTCGGACACCAACGGGCTCAAACGCAAACACTTACCTCTCACCACGGCCTTCACTTGCTTGAGCTTGGCATTTCGGAACGCTGCCCAGATGACTGGGCTTTCCCTCAACCCATACAGCGGTCTCTGGACCACCCAAATGTGGCTTCCTTCGTGGCCCGAGTCCTTCACCACCTTCGGTGGCGTGAGGCCATACTTTGGCATGTCCCTTGGCCATTCTGCTAGCAAGAACGCTGTGGTCACGTCTGCGATTGCCGCCAGCCACTGCCTCGCCGCCGCAAGCGTCAATGCCAGTCTAAGGGCTTCCGTGCTGGTACCTGACGCATAAAGGTCCATCTGCTCCCCAGCCTCGCCCTTTGCGATGTAGTTGCCGCAAATGACCAGCCTGCACTTACGCCTGCAGCGCTCTCCTGGCTTCGTTGGGGGCTTCAGTGTAAAGACGCACTTGGAAGGTACATTTTTTAGGTCGCCCGCACGCTCCATTGTCCTTGCTTCTCCTTGGGAAATCTTTGTGAGGGTGCCAGAATCGAACAACGACTTGACCTCCTTGTCAATGGCCTCGGTCCACTTGCTCAACATGGCCTTTACTTGGTCCAGTGGCACCGTGTGTACCACATCCAAGTCACCCTCGAGCTCGTCAAGCATGGCCTCGTAATCAACCATTTCCCCCTCGTTGTCGACTTGTCGAGCCGCTCGAAGGAAAAACCCATCTCGAAGGCCTTGGAACTGAACCAGCTGCTTGTGAACTTCCTCAAGGTACTTCACCACATAGTCCCGGGCGTCACCCAATTCCTCCCGCACAGCTTCTCCCAGTCTTCTCGACTGCTCCACCATGATTTCTTCCTCTTCAAGTAGGTCACGTAGACGAGCCGCACGATCTTCCAGGTCTTGAATAGCAATGTCAAGGTCATGGGTTGCCGTACACATAAGGTCCCGAGGATCGGCACGCTTTCCATCATCCATCTCCTTCTTCACCTCAACCTTCTTCACCATAGAAAGCCGAGCTCCAGGTTGTGGTGGCGGATCTCTTCCCGTAGCCTTGTGAGGGCTCCAGGTAAAGTCCAAATCCTCAAGGTAGCTCACCTCGTGCGCCTTAAGCTTGATGCTGTCTCGAATAGAATATGCTACCACCGTCAAGCTCACACCCTCTGTGCAGGGGCCGACTTCATGCTCAACATGAGGATCAAACACCTGACGGTCCATCACTCAACTTGAGAACTCGAGGTCCTTCCGGTTCATGTACCACGATGTCTGCACCCTTATAGTCGGTGAGCAGAATCGCCACGTTCAATCCAACATTGTGTGCATCCTTGTGGGCTTCCGCCTTGATGTTCTTGAAGACCGCCAGGCTGTTGAACCTTGCTTCCGGGTATTGGTTCTTGATGTACTTGGCCAGCACCTTGGTGGAACGAGGAAACTTCTTGGCATTGACAGAAACTCCCACTATTCCTCCATGTACGTAGGCTCCCGAGGACCAAACCATCTCCTCTTCGGTCTTTTCCCCAAATCGTTTAGGCTTGGGTCCATCTTGTGGCAGAAGTCCAACCAACGACTCCGCGTAGTCCCTGAGAATCACCGGCTCCTTGAGGACGGACCTTGCATACTCTTCTGCAGGGTGGTTGGGATCATAGTCATCGTTTTGATTGCCATCGCCGTCTTCTTGAGCTGGTAGTGGTTGTAGTCCTTCATGATCCTGTGGATCAAAGTAGACTTCCCTCTCAGCCTTTTCGGCGGTAGCGAGACAATGGCTTGATAATCCTCTAGTTCCACTTCTTTGTCTGCATCAATCAAGCCGGGTCTCATATGGGTCGTAGTGATGAAGGTGCCCTTGTCCATCAAAACCACACTACCTCCATTCACATCTGAACTTGGTCCAGCATAGTGTCCAGTGCCCCACCTCGAGTCCAGGTCATACCTATTTCCGACACCATAGGTTTTTTCTTTTTGACGTGCACCCGAACCCAGAAAGGTATCAGTTCTTGCTCCGGGTTGATCTGCCTTTGCATCTGAGACCAAGTGGCGTAGCGCATAGCGAGGGGCCATAGTTGCCTGGAGAAACCAGCGGCCTGCAGGAGTCGTTTGGTTTGCGTCTTGCAGTAGCGGACAGCGCTTTCCGCCCGCCCATTGCTTTGGGGGGCCTGTCCCTCCGTGAACGTAGTGAAAGTTCCCCGAGACCAAAGCCACCTCTTCAACGGCTCGCACCTCAGTTCGCGTGCACGGTCTGCGTGAACCCGAACAATCGGGTAGCCACTAGACTTCAATCTCAAGTACATGTCCTGTACGGCAGCCAAAACGTCCCTTGACGTACGGGATCTCAACGGAGAAGAGAGGTACATCACCTGATAATCCGTAATGCCGTCAACCTCCGAGAACACTTGCTTGAACTCCTCGTCGGTCATGCCCTTCGGTAGCGCCCGCTCCTCCTCAGGTGAAATTGACTGCTCATCGTAGTCTTCCCATAGCTCGCCATCCGTCCAAGCCCTTGAAGGACCAACGCCACCGCCTGTGTCGCATTCTACTTCTGGCTCAAAGTCACCACCCACGACCACGACCTTGCTGACATCACTCGGCACGGTCTGTGGACCCCCTTCTGGTACTTCATGGCTGTGTGGACCCCCTTCTGGTACTTCATCGTTGTGTGGACCCCCTTCTGGTACTTCATGGCTGTGTGGACCCCCTTCTGGTACTTCATGGCTGTGTGGACCCCCTTCTGGTACTTCATGGCTGTGTGGACCCCCTTCTGGTACTTCATCGTTGTGTGGACCCGCTTCTGGTACTTCATGGCTGATGCGAGGAACCACGTAAGCACCAACCAGAGCGAACCTGTAGTCCGAGTGGTCCGGATCAGCACCTCGTTGACGAAAAGGCCCGCACACATCCAAACTGAGACAATAGCTGGACGGAGTCTTGACCCTCGTACGCTTGCGGCCAGTGGCGCTGGATTCAACACAGGTTGGGCACTTTCGATTGTACGGGGTGTGGTTGTTTCGAACATGTATTTTCCCTTGTTCCAGCTCCTTAGTAGATAGCGAACTCAAGAAAGCACCTGCATCCATCTTCGCCATCCACTTTGCCCGCTGTCGCGTCTCTGGTGTCCACATCCATTTCATCACCGATCTTCCCGCACTGGTAGACGTGATCATCACCTTCTCGGAGTAGTCCAGGTTCGTCGCGATCGTGCCGTACTGCTCCTCTAGGCACATCACCTCCATGTACCTTCTCCACGCTTGCTTTAAACCCACGAACCTTGGGCAATCTCCTGACTGTCGCACCGTGTCCATCAACTTAGCGCCTTCGAACATCACGAACGTGGGGGACTCCTCGTAGAAACCCCTGGCCGCCTTTGCCACCAGTGAGCACCACATGGCCTTGCCAACCAGAACCTCATCTGCTTCAGATCTCACCGGAGGAGAAGCCATGACTCCCTTGACCCGGCCCATCGCGGCTCCCCACATGAGGGCTCGGAAAACCCCGTTGGCCATCCTCAGGTCAAAGGCCTTCGATCTCACGATGTCAATCTCGAGCATGACGCACCCATCCTCCAGGATCCTTAGCTCCGCGGTTCCATCTGATGGTCCGGCAAACAAGTTGATCACCCAATCATTCGCCATCAGTAATTTCCGTTTCCTCCTGGACACAGGGATCGCCTTCAGGTAGTTCCACCCAATCTTGTCGTTCAAGACCAGGTCCTCCGCCATGGCTCCTTTTGCAGCTGGGCTCAAATGATGGAAAGGGGAATCCTCAGCATCAAGGGCCAAAAGCTGATTCGCTCGGCCACCATGCCTCAGAAACGTGTGCAAGTGCTTGGACCACACGGCATCCTGATCCCACATCCACAAAGCCCGCTGCATCGCCATCGTCGACCGCTGTAGCTCCTCCACGCTTGTCTTCCAGCTCCTTGATCAACTGAAGCGCTTGGGTCTCCCCAATCAAGGGGCACTTCCCAATCACCCGTGGGCGGATGATTCCATGGATGGGATGCCTGATCTCCAAGCCGCGCTTGCGTCCCCATGTGAGCTCGCAGTTCAAGTCCTGCACCAAGGATCCCAGCGGCACTATGGGAAGAGCGTCGTCTTCAGGCGTGGTTTTGGTGGCCAAAAGGGTGCCGGCGCGATTCTGCGCCAACGTCACACACTCCCCGTTCGCAAGTTGCACCTTGACACGGTCCGCCGCCGTGATCTCCTCCTCAGAGCCCTGCCGGCAGGCATACGACGCCCCTGAGTCCAATAGGCCACTTCGGCCTGTTCCGGGCTCCATTCCCAGCGACTTCGCTGTGGCCTCCACGTCCTTCACCGTGATCATTTTGATCTGCCTCAGCTCCTTGAGCATGCTGTTAGCTTCACGCAAAAGTTCCCGTAGATCTCCTTCACCGGCCCCAGCATCTCCTTGGGCACCGCTAGCTCCAACAGTTGAGGCAGAAGGCGATGACACCGAAGTCGCGGCCTGCGATGGGGGCGTCGGTGCCGTAGGTGTGCTCTGTGGTAGGATGCACGCTCTCAGGTGCCAACGCCGCCAGCGACGGAGCTGCTGCCCCAGAGTCTTGCCTTGTAGTAGAGGTAGTTCGGGTCGGACTCTTGGGATTGTTATTTTTGGCTTCCTTCGTAGGACACGCCTTAGACATGTGCTGCTTGCTTCCACACGTCCAGCAGCGCCCCTGCCGTTGCTTTCTGTCCACCTCGTGGCTGAACTTGCACTGCGTGCCCCTACGGCACCCTTGATCAGTCAAGAAAACTTGCAGGGGGCCGCCTTTGTCTTGTGAGGGGAAGCATCACCCCCACCACCATCATCAGTTGCCGTCGTTGCTGTCGTCGTAGTAGTAGTGAACGGCGAACTGAAAGCCTTCATAGACGCCGTCGCGGTGGTGTGAGTTCCCGCCCTGGATCTTCCCCTGAAGGCCACCTGCTCAAACTCCGAAAGAAGCGCCTGGTGGTAGTCCTGTACCGATCTCAAACTGGGCTTGACATATAGATCCAGGTTGTACCTGAGCATGTTCATCCTGAACTGGAGCTCCCCTTGCTCCTGGAGCACCTTCTTGGCGATAAGGTCCACGCCCTTCAGCAGGATGCAAGGGTCAGGCTGCTGGAGTCCGATGTCCCCAGCTCGCCGTAGCCATCTCGCCCACCTTCTCAATGCATCCACTGCGTCAGCAGCCCCCAAAGCAGTCGCACTTCCAGTGCTCGAAGCACTTGCTGCCGCTCGGCAGCGCTTCCCGGCCGATAAAGGACCATGACGCGCCCCAGAACTTGTAGGGCTCCGGTGAGCCGTGAGGCTAGAACTTCTGCTCGGATTGGTTCAGGGAGACTTGCTAACAGCATCGAAGTCGCCCATTTGTCCACGCGGCTCCATCGATCCTCCTTCGTCAGGGTCCCCGCGTAAGCCTCCGGTCGGCGGGACAACTTGTCCAAGTTGGAGCTCTTGAGGTAGGCGTCGTAGAAGCGGTCCAAGCTGGCCAGGATTTCCCGCCACCACGTAGCCGAACCGTTGCTGATGTCTCCCATCGGGCACTCCAAGGCGTGTAGCCAGTCCCCGATATCGATGCACGACGTCTCTGAGAGCTCTGGTAGCTTGGGCAGCTCTGAGATTCCTGGCTTGACCACTTCAAGTTCAGTCGCCTTGGCGGCCAGCGACGCGCTCATCGCGCTTTGTAGTTGTGCGATCCCCTGGGCCAGCAGGCTGAAGGGATCCCCTGAAGCTCTCGCAGCCCCAGGAACTTCACTTCCTCCGCGATCCGTCGTCCTTTCTCTCGGTCCTTCTCCTCCTCGGGTTCCTCTGCCAGCGTCACCTCGATCTTGTCCCGCGCATTGTTGCACCGAACCCAGTGACCCTCCTTGTTGCCCAGCAGGCGCCCGTAGTGAGGAACCACCTACCCCGTGTGTTTGTTCAGGTCCACGGTCACCTTGACGGCCTCCGAGATCATCACCTTCAAGGCCGGGAGGGGGTCTAGGAACATCAAACTTCACGTACTCGAGCCGCATTACCAACTGAAACATCAGGGTCCTGTGGAGGTCCTACACAAAGCTCACCACCTTGCCCTTCACATAGGCCAGGAACTCCAGGGGCTTCGCCAGGATTGCCTCCTCGTAGGTTCGGCTGAAGCGTTGTTTCTGTTTGCTCCATCCCTCTTTGCTTTGTGTCCACAACGGCCCTCAAACGCTGATTTTCATCTTGCAGCGCTCGGAGCTCTTGGTTGTGGATCCGCATCGCCAGCTGTACTTGTCGGCGCACTTCAAGAAGAACCTGCTCCTGAGTAAGCGAACCACTAGACGACTCCGTGTCCCTGGAATCGCTGGGGCCGCCGGCATCTCAGCACCATGGAGTAGCGGGGCTTGTTGGGGCTATTGTTGCATAGCCCTTTCCGCCTCAGGAGAAAACAAGGGCCTCGTGACAGTGGCAGTGGGCGTCATCCAGCTCGCCGGCGGAGAGGTTATAGTCCTGGACCTGGGTCGCTCGAGCATGGGAGCCATCGTCGCTGCAGCCTGGCTCACACGTCTCTGAAAGAACTCCCCGAGGCGCACCATCCAGACCGCCTGATTGCCTTGCCCTCCATCATGAGCCATAGGCAGTTCTTCCGGAGGTGAAATCCTCTCCATCTGAACTGCAAAGCCCTGGGCACTCTCCACTGTCTGAGCTTGCTGCCCTGACTGTCCATGACTCACCTCAGTCCTCTGCACCGCACCTTGAGATTCCCCTGCTCGGAAGACACCCCCGACATTCCCAGACCCCCGGGAGGATCTAGAAAGTAGATCCCCTAATTTGGGGGCTTATACTACTAAGGGTACTTTATAGGAACCCCCATTAAGGGATCTACTTTTTGGATCCTCCCGGGGGTCTGGGTTCTGAGTGTTGATCATCATAGCATCAGTCGGAGTGTTCGCAGGTATCTCAGGTCGTCCCTGTAGAGGTTGTTGTTCTTGTAGTTCTACTGCTGCTGCCGCTGTATGTGTGCCCTGTGCATGGGTAGCGCGCTCATGTATGTTGTGCACGTCATCACTCTGTCCAGACGAAACACCCGCTCTCGAAGTTCCAGTCACTAGACCTTGTCCCTCTAAAGCGGCACCATAACTAACAGAACGCCTCTGCTCTCCCAACACCGGCCCATTCAGTACCGGCCTCGCAGCGTCCTCTCCAAGTTGGTCATAAAGAGGACCGTTCACCTCTCCTTCAAGGACTCCCTGGCCTTGGGAGCTCATAACCTGAAAACTCCAAGGAGGGCTGAAATGCTTCCTGCAGCCAGATCACACCATAGGGCTTACACAGGAGGCTCGAATTTTACGCCACGGCAATGATCAATGTGTTGAACTGCATGTCTTATGCTGTTCTCTAAGGCTTGCCTGATAAAACTGTTCAGTCCTGCAACGCCGTTCTCACACATGCTTGAGACAAACGACGACACACATATCACAGCTCTGGAATTCATCAGGTTCCATTAAGGGTCCTTGAAAGGGGTTACCATAAGGGATCTATAAGGGTACTATAATATGGGGGCCTTAATAATTAGAATAGGGTTTTGGGGCCCATTACACTAAAATTATCATGAGGAACCCCCAAAAAAGTATAGGCAATTGTAAAGGCCCCTATATTACTGCTCCTTAGCTACGGAGTCTGACGTAATATGGTTCCTTAACTTAACAATTAGAAGAAGTTCTGCGGCAGCTTCTACGATAACTATTATACGAAACACTAAGGAATACCAATACAAGGTGATCCTCAGTTGTGGGTAGGCTTCTCCTAGCTCGGCAACTGTTTGAGGAACACAAAAGGCAACACAATCCAGGACCCTTGAAAGCTAAATCGCCCCAGCGACGACGCGGCCGGGCAAAGCGCGGTGGGCCCAGCGTAGAATTTCCTGGGTGGGCTTTCTGGGTAGGAGCTTCTTGCGGAAGGATCTTTCGTTCCTTACAATCCTCGTGTCATCATAGTGTAGTGCATCCGACCACTCCATTCACATGTACATGCTACTAAACTCTCATTGCACCATCAACATAATTAGAGCACAAATCCTGAGCCCTGAACCTTAGACCCTGACACTAAGCTCGAAACCCAAACCCACTACCCTGAACACAATACGCCTTTAAAACCTGAGTCTCAGATCCTAAACCCTAAACCCTAAAAGCACAAACGATGGACCGGCCTGCGGTGTAAGGTCCACCAGCTGTGCGTTGATGGAGGCAACCCGCTCCTCCGGCAAAGGGCTCACATGACATTCGGATTTTCCCATAGGCCCCAAAGTAGTTCCTTTTTGGGATTACCTTATAGAGTTCTAAATATGAACCCCAAAAAGGAACTACTTTGGGGCCGATGGGTAGTTTAGGGTTTAGGCTTCAAGGTTTAAAGCTTAGTGCTGCAGCCGTAACCCCGAGCCTGCGTGTTATTCCAATAGGTCTGGGATAGGCCGCCTGGAATGCCGAAAAGAAATGTAAACCAAGCCTTAAACCCAAGCCTAAACCCTAAACCTGGAAGTTATTGGAATCCACGGTAAGGCGGAGAGCTGAAGGCTTGTGCCACATGCAATTGTTTGACCCGCCGCGCATTTCCTGCCCGACAAAACCTCAACCCCGAACCTCTCTAACCCCCAAAACTCTCTTCTTCAACAACCGGGCCCCCAAAAGTTTAAACTTTCTACTATAGAGCTAATATATAAAGCCAAAAAGTTTAAAGCTCCCCCGTTCGCTATCTAAGAAAACAACGCTAACCTTCAAACCCGAGCTGAAACCCCTTATGATCCTGCTGAGTAGTGAACGATGGTATGGGTTTAGGGATGCTTCGGGTTCAGGGTCTAAGGTGTGGTCTCGGTAGATTCAAGTTGAGGCTCTAGAGTCTGTATCCGATAAACTTAAAGGTGGAATTCTCTGCATTACAAGATGCCGCGGAGAGGATGAATTCAAGGGTTAGGGTTCAGGGTTTAGGGGGCTGCCGAAACTAGTTAGACTACCCTAAAGCTTAAAATCATACTACCCCAACAAGGTTAAAGGTTACCCCCTCGACCGCTAGGTGGGAATCCACATTACCGATGCGAGAGCAGCATCCTGTGCCTTAGCAGCTGGCAGCATATCGCTATTCTTGAAATTGGTTTTACCAGTACTTATGTATGTTTATTGATTTTCGTGTCACTGCTAGTATAACCCTAAACTCTAAACCCTACACCCTAAACCCTTAAACCCCTAAACCAAGCTTGATTTGTCGGGGACGTCCAGGGGACCCTCAAGGGGACCTCGCTGAAGGATTGACGCAAGTTCCCCAGCGACGGCCCGGCTGCCACAATGAAAGACAAGGCAAACCTGCGTGCAGAGGTGCAGATGCTGTTCAATATAGGGGTCTGAATAATTAGAATAGGGCATGGGGTTTTGGGGCCCACTATAATTGTAAATAAGGAACCCCCCAAAATAGTATTGGAAATTCTATAGGCCCCTATAGTACACACAGCTTGAAACATGAGAGAGCTTGTGGACTTAATGGGGGGGCGTCACGCAGATTGAAACATGAGAGAACTTGTGGACTTACTAGGGGGGCGTTGAGGGTCTAATGTCTTATTATTGGTCCTTTGTAGGTGGTCTGCTAGGGATGTTTCGCAACCTTGCACAATCCTGAGTTTATAAGAGCTTTAAATAGGGCGTGGCGAAGACGTGTAGTTGCCCAGGTTGTATCATGTTTCTCCGGCCTGTCTATTCCCATGCTCCGGTGGATCCAACGATCCCAAGCCTATCTGAATCATCAACTCCACCCTAGACCCCAAACCTGAAACCCAACATCTCCCCTCGCACATAGCACCTCTGACCGAGAAAGCTGAGCAGCGTGTATAACCGCTGATGCTTGAGCAAAGAAACACGAAGCCTGAAATCCAGCCAAAACCGACAATCAAAATTCCCAAACAAAACCCGTAACACTCCACATCCACAAGATATCTGGTTTTGGGATTCAGGGCCCAGGACTAAACCCTAAACACCTAAACCCCTGAACACTAAACCCAAAAGCTGCTCAGAGCCAGGCCACAAGACCAGAAAAATGCATTTTCTGCCGTGGTTCCTCACGAACCCAGCGGCGCCGCCTCAGCAAAACTCGGTGTTCTGCTAGGCTACGAAAGAACGGTACACAAAATTCCCCAACACCAACCCTAACGAGAATACAATGCAGAAGAAGAAGCAGCAGAAGAAGCAGAGTCATCATGTAAACACCTTCTCACGTATCGACATGTTGGCTTCCACTTTAGGTTTTCTACGCCAACACTGAACACGAGCCGGGACGCAGCACACAATCATGTCTTTGCATTCGAGCCTCTCACTAGAAGAGATCCTCTGCAAACCCCAACCCTGTAGATCACCCATATCCTGCAACCGCAAAGGCAGGCTGCAGGAATGGGAGATTCAGAAATTGAAATAGTGACGAGAAAGTTGGAAAGGGGCCACATTTACCCTAAGCCACGACACGAAACCCCAAAAGCAGGAAGTCTATGACAAATGCTCAGGATTCAAAACCCCAAAGGAAGATACTAACCCTAAACCCTAAACCCTGCACCCTGAACCCTAAACCGGGGCTCTGGAATTGAACTTCAACTCGAAGTTGTTGGAAGACCCTGAGTTTGATGGCACGACATGATAATGTAGGAACCTGATTAAGAAACCCTGGGCCTTTATTAGGGTTCCCTATATGGATCCTACTATTTTGGGGTTATAGGCCCAGGGTTTCTTAGTCAGGTTCCTACATTAAGCCGTCCGCAGTCCCTTAACAAGAATACCACCAAGAGCAAACACTCCCAGCGTAGGTGCTTTCAAGTCAGGGTTTGTTCAATAAGCCCATGGGAAATGTAGATCCCAAACCTAAACTACAAACCCCCCAGGCCCAGCACCCGGAAGCAAAGACCAGAAAATACCGCGACCCCAGATCCACCCCCTAAACCACCTCAACCCAGCTCTGACTTCACGGTTTCCACTACAAACCCTGCATGTACCCTAAACCCCTATAGAAGTCTACAGTGAACTCCAGAAAGTTGGAACATGGGTTTAGGAGGATTGGTGCTAGGATCCCCTATACTCTACCTTAAGGGCATGAGGATATTGATGTTCTGGCTTCTGCTATATAAAAGTCTAGCGCCCAAAGAGTCGTACAGATCTGGAGGGCGATGCAGGCCAGTTACTGGCAAAGGAAGCATGTGCGGAGAGCTCATCGGAGCCAGGTGAACGCCACTTCATACTCACCTGCACATGGTTCAGGCCAAACAACTTCGGTTCGAGGCTTTAGTGAGTGCTTGGAGTTCGGGCAGCTGCTTCGGATTCTCTTTTTTTGGTCCTCTTGGTCCTGAAGAAATATCAGCAACGCTTCTGTTGCTGATTGAGGTGCTTGGCTGCAGGGAGGACAGCGAGGGGCTTTCAGAACTTTCTAAGATTAAGTTGTTTGTTATGTTGAACTGCGCCCCTTTCACTTCAAAGATGAAGGTCTCTGGGTTGTAGGGCGAAGAGCCAACAAGTCTTGGGGCTTGCACGGCGAAGCTCCCACCACGTATAACCCCACAGCTTTCCAGTGTAGATCCTAACCCCACCATGCCCCACCATCATCAACCAGTCAACCCTGCAGCCAAAACCCTCAACCGTCTGCAGGGCATCTGTACTTCGTTAGCAAAGCCTTTGAAGCTGGGTTTATAACCCCGAAACCTAAAATTCGAGCCATTAAAGCCTGCAAGCTCCCGAATTCGAGAGCTTCGGATTTGAGGCTTCCTGAACCCCAAGTCCACACAGTTTAGGGCTTACCCATAGGCCCCAAAGTAGTTCGTTCCTTTTTGGGGTTCATAAGTAGAATTCTAGAAGGTAATCCCAAAGAGGAACTACTTTGGGGCCTATGGGTAGGGTTTAGAGTACCTAAGGAATTGAATCGTACGCGTAAGCCCTAAACCCAGAACACCAGAACCCCGAATCCAAGAGCGCAGGATTGAAGAGAGCTTGACCATCCCTGAGCCCCCGAGCCCGATAAATATAGGCACCTCCATGTCCCATTCATGCTTAGATTCTTAGATAGAATATTGTCGAAGGGATATTTTCCCACTCATGCTTAGATAGACTATTGTCTAAGAGGTATATGATATAATACAACAGTAACAGAGGTACTATGAAAGCCCAATATTACCGTTTTCTACCGTTTCAGGGCGTCCTCTGCTGCGCTCGCCACGTCTGTGCGCCGCTTCATCCGGCATGCGCTGAGCTCTTCGGGGCTGTTGGGGAGGCAGGGATTATAACTATGTGGTTTAGGATCTACGGGGTGTAGCCTATATACGCATATGCCTACAGGTCTGAACGGGTTGAGACCTGTTGTATTGAGGTTTAGGGCTCAAAGGCTATCTGAGGGTGCTTGTGCATGACCGGGCGGTAGAGACACGCAGCTCGTCCTGGTCTTAAGGCTGACGGGGATACTGCGCATACTACTACAGTGCTTCGAAGTCCAGATGAAAAGGCTCCAAGTAGTTCCTTTTTGGGATTACCTTATAGAATTCTAAATATGAAGCCCAAAAAGGAACTACTTTGGGGCCTCTGGGTAGGGCTTTGGGGTGTAGAGCTGGGGAATGAGGCTAAAGGGAACGCAGCCTACGATCTGACGTTGCTTGGTTTGAGAGCTGAGCCAGCCGATGTGCAGGGTTTAGGGTTTAGGGTTTAGGGTAGGTTCTGAAATCCTAATATTTGCGTCTTAATAAGTAGAATAGGGTGCGTGGTTGTATTGAAGTACACTCATGTTTGATAATTCTTCCGACATTTGCACAAAACCGCAAATTGCGGGACGGCCCTTTGATAGATAAACCAGCTCGTACACTCGACTGTGCCCGTCAGACAAAACAAGAAACGGGCCTCAATCATTGGAACATGGTTTTTGCGACATGTTACACTCGAACTCTATTGAGGAGCCCTTCGGAATAGTGCTGGTAACTGTGTAGGAATGTATTTCAGCCGTTTTGTCGTGCCACGAACTGAGAACCCCAGGATTCGGGGTGTGCAAACTAGCATAGTCACCAACGTACTCAAGTACCTCATCCTAAACCCAGGTACCTAGTTGTCGGATACTTCGGAGCCCAAAACCTACATGTATCGCACACTGCAAACACTAAGCCGTAAACCCTGACACGCCAGTGTGGCTTCATCCTGCGTCTGTTAATGGTAATGGAACAACGACCATGACCCCAATGTTACGACGATGATAGAGAATCGTAATTGTAACAAGTACCAACAAAACCAGAAGTATCACGTAAAATGAAACCTAGTTTATAGTAGTAATAAAACGCAATATCTCTCTTCTCCAACAACCGAGCCCCAAAAGGTTCAAACTTTCTTTGATAGAGCTAATATATAAGGCCAAAAAGTTTAAAGTTCCCCCGTTCATAGTAAGCCTCAGGGATCCCAAGCCCCCTTCAGCAACATGCCAACATGTCGGAAACCTCAACTCTCAAGAAAACACAAAAGTCTTAGGGCTTTCGGGTTGAGGGGTTTAGGGTTCGGGCCTTTAGGATGGATGGTTGAAGGTTCAATAGGGTTTAGGGGTGTGGGTTTACGGTTCTTCAAAGCTTGAAACAGCATCACTATGCTGCTGTGGCATGTCGCATAATAAGGGCATCCGCAATTAAAATAGGATTTTGCGGCGTTCTCTAGTTTAGTATAAGTATAATGAGGAACTGTCAGAAACAATACAGGTACTTGTTTCAAGCCTCTACCTGAAGCGTAAACTCTATAACCTCATAGAAACCCTGATTTTGGCAAACATGCAGGAAATCCTGAAAGAAACACCTGTGTGTTTCTATGAGGCCTGTGTCGCTGGGGCAGGGGCTGGATCCTGTCACTGTGTCAGACACGATGCTTTGTGGAGTTTGGGGCTTTAGGGGTTTAGGGTTTAGGGCATTAGGGGTTTACGGTGTAGGGTAAAGGGAACCTGACATCTCGAAAAGGGCTTCCGGCTCGATTCTCTTATGTTGGACTTCTCCGAGGCCCACTAGGGGGTTTCCGAAAATAGGGGACCCTGGTATAGTACCCTAAATAGTGGGATCCTTATTAGAAGCACCCCAAAATTAGGTACCCCTAATTGTCGGAAACTCCCACTAAGCCTTCAAGATTCTGGTGCACTCCGTGAGTTATTTCCTACTCGTCTCCTACCCTTCCTAGGCTTCATGGTTTGCAACTCCCTGTCTGCCACAGAAACGACCAGTTTGAACTCTCGGCAAAATCACCAGCATTGTATGAGAACCACCCCAAAACGAACTCAGCTGGCGGATACTTGTTGAGTGTCCTGTGTCATGTACGGGCCTTGATAGTTCAGATAGGGTTTCGGAGTATATTCTACTACAGTACTGATCCAGGCCGCCATCTTGCGTATGCTTCGAGGCCACGGGGTGGCAAACCTACGGCCCGCCCGAACCCTGGGACGTGCAGCCTTTTGCTGTCTATGTCTATGACCTTACATGTATCTTGTGTCCTGAACCGGAGACCCCAAATCTACCCTGAACCCCTATGCCCAATCCCCGCGATTAAACTCCTCGCCGCCTGGCGCTGAGCCCCTACACACCTTGAGCAGTTTTTGGGTTGGGCCTCAACTGAAAGCTTCAGGGGCTTCGGAATCTATACCCTGCCCAAACATGGTTTAGGGTTTAGGGGTAGGTCTGTGTGTATTAGGATAGTCCGTCCTCAGGTGGCTGCAAACACGTAGGCGCAAAGTACTACATATGTGGTTCACTGTACTGTAGCTCCTTTCTTTGGCTCACCAGTTTTATTCACAGGACCGTGTTATGTTGGGGTGAAAGGTACATCCTATAAAGCCGCATTAACCCCGTTCCTCTCCTAAACCCTGAGCCCCGAACACAGGTAGGTCCTGAACACCCTACTAGCCTGTTGAACGTCATGCTGCAGATTATCCGAGAGGGATCTCGACTACATAGCACAAAACCTAGAAAGCTCTGCAGCGCCCGTACATAACCCTCCACACCCTAAGCCACCAACCCAACAACTCACAAGCAGGGCTTTAGCAGCTCCCTAAATCCTAAACAACCCCTAAACCCGTAACCCTGCGCTTGGCGCCGCCTTTGGTTTTGCCTTCGGCGCGGCTAGCGCGCCAAGAGTCCTTTGCGTGATGCAACGAGTTCTGGAAGGCCCCAATAGTTAGGGTTCAGCGATTTACTGGTGAGAGCTTTGGGGTATAGGGGTTATACGGCTTGTATAGAGCTTAGACTAAAAAGATCCTTTGTGCGTCCGAATCTCGGTCTTTGGAACTTACCGGGATGCTTTTCAAGCAAAGATTCGTCGGAGTCTCCCAATTTCAATCATGGTTTCGAAGGCACAGCCGTAAAGCCGCCGGATTGCTTCGGGTAACGTAATGGCCTTAATACTTAGAACAGGGTTTGGGGGTATATTTTCTGTAATTTTAACAAGGAACCCCCAAAACCCTATTCTAATTATTCAGGCCCCTACATTACCAGTTAAATTTGCTGGCGGATTTTCGGAACGTGAGTGTCGTCTTGAGGGGTTTAGTGTCTAGCCTTTACGTCTGCAGAGCTTTGGGGTTCAGGGTTCAGGGTTTAGGGTTTACGGGTTCAGGGCTGCTTCTTGCCAAGGTATAGTGTTGACGTTTGGGGGACCACCGGTCCCCATGCATCACACGCTTTGGGGGAAGAAGGCCCGGATGATGACATATAATCTATCGAAAGGACTTACTATATACATGAAGTAGGCTCAGAACCATGAAGATAGCCAACCTTAGTAATCGATAGCCATATGGGTAGGAATATGAATAAGGCGAACACCTACAAGTAGTCAGAAGCGGAACCGCAATTCTGACCTCTCTTGCATTACCCAAGAAGCTCAATTGGCATGTATGCCGTATGCCCTTCCCTTGGCAAATAGACGAGAAAGCAGTCGAGTCACGCAGCTGCCGAGCTTGTCATGACCTGGGTTGAGCCGTGGCTGATTACATGATATTGAGGAGGTTGTTCTACCCAGAGGCCCCGAACTTCGGGTAGTTCCTTTTTGGGATTACCTTATAGAATTCTAAACGTGAGCCCCCAAAAGGAACTACTTTGGGGCCTATGGGTAGGTTCAGAAGTAGGATAGGATAAACGGGAACCAAGATTCAGCGATCCCAATGCAGCTCTCGCTGTAAGCGCTGTGTAGAGGAGGCCAAACAAAACCAGGGCTCTGTTTGGGGTGCTTACGTTAGATGGACAATGATCAAGAAGGAACGGCAATGACAATCCAAAAATCAGAAGAGTCCCCAGGCTCGCCCTTCAGTGAGCCACAGCCTCAGGGGCTTGGCGTGATAATACAACAGGATCACGACATTGTCACTACATAAGAATCCTATCTCCCTGCTTGGTAAGGGCTGTTGGGTCAAAACCGACTGCGGTCCTGTGTCATCCGTCAGGCCAGCAATCTGAAGAAGGCCAAGGCTGTGCGCACCATTATGCCTGCCACTCTTAGTGTCACCGACTTGAGCAGACACACTTCATCTGCTTAGCATCTTTCATCAAGTGCATGTTCACCAGCCCCCTCCTGTAGCCCGGCAGGATGAGGAAGTCTTGTGGCATGACTTTGCGAGCTCCCTGCCAGGGCCCTGTGACTGCCCGCCGGCCTGAAAGGGCCTGAAGGGCCACTTGCGCCGCGACCTGCCTCCTCTTCGCGGCTGCGATGTAGTACGTAATCTGCTTCCCCTCGCGCTGCTCGCCCTGAGAGTCTGCCTCCTCCAGGCTTGCCAAGGGGTCTGCCGGGTGCAGTTCGGGAGCTGGCACCGACTTCGCTTCGCTTTTCCTCATACTGTCCTATGGAGGTGTGTAAGTCGCCGGTCTGTGCAACTCCGCCACGGGTCAGGGCTCTCGTGCTCAGTGTGTAGCTTAGGCTTAGAAGGTTCAGGGCTTAGGTTTTAGGGTTTATAGGGATGACTTCTAGCAGTTTCTAGTACATTTTTATTCCTTATTGGGTAGAAGTGCCCATAAAAATGTAAAATGTTACCCAACTATGATAAAGTTTTGGCTTCAGGGGTTCCGGTTAGGACCCAGGCGTTCTCGGGTAGACGGGCGTCCTCAAGTCAAGGTCTGGGGGCTGAGTTCATAAGCCCCCAAAAGTGTACACTTTTGGTTTTTTGTCGGTGGTATTATCCAAAAAAGTGTAAAGTGTATCCAGTCAGCTTCTAAGAATATCATCAATATCCAGGCTTCCTAAACTGCAAAACACGAAAACCCAAAAGTTCACCCCCCAAATCCAAATCCCCAACCAACAACACCATAAACCCTTAGCGAAACTTTATTCAGGTGGCTTAGGAACAACCAGAATCCATGCTTCCATACCAGTAGGTGAGAGTTTCCAGCTCATCATGAGATTGTTCCAACAATGCTTTTGTCGCTGCAGCGCATCGCCAAACGAGCTGAACACCGCAGAAGTACCGGTATCGACCGAACCGAACGATTACAGCTGTCCTGGGCTTTTAAGTAACCAGGGAGAAAATAGTATAAACTTCTATTTCATAATGGTTCCACAAAGAAAAAAGTACTAAAGTATGGTACTCCAAAGCCCAGTGTCTTAATGGCTGCAGCTTGGGATAGGGTTCTTTACGGTTTCGGACCCATGGGTTGAAACTGCACGGCTTCGGACAGTTTATGGACCGACCCGTCGCCTCAGTATATAACGGCGCTTAAAGCTTCAGGTCGTAACTAGAATGGATCTGTGCAGCCCTCAATGCCTCAAGTCCCGAATCCTAACGTAGCGGCCTCGATGTATAGAATAGGGGAGCGGGGTATGCATATTACATTTATTTTAGTGCCCGTGTTTACACGGGAAAGGCACCAAAGTCCAGGAACAGCAGCCCTTCCCCAGACCGTATCCTAAGGCCCGAAGTACGTCCTAGCAATACAACCATAGAATGCAATTTTTTCTACTGATTATCCGAAAACCCAAGAACCAAATTATTGCATGGGTATCCTGGACCCTCAAACCCTACAACACGAAACCCTAAACCTTGCAACCTAATCCCACCTTGGGCCCTACCAAAAGCCACACAGTTATAAAGGGGCCTTAATAATTAGAATAGGGTTTGGGGGCATATTAAAGTATAATAAGCCCAAAAAATACTAGTATAGGTAATTATTAGGGCCCTTACATTAAGCACAAACTTGGCATCTGGCTGTCGATGCCGCAAGCGCCGACTTCCGATCGTCCGGGCTCCTGGAAGGGTATAGGTATAGTCTAGGGGCCGGAATCATCAAAACAGGGCTTTGGGGTATACTATACTGTAGCTATGATCAGGAACCCCCCAAAATAGAATTAGTAATTATTATGGCTGCTATATAAGGCTGAAGGGTGAGTATATGTGAGATCCAAGCAGGCGCGACGAGGGTGTGCAGGTTGTATGAGGGGAACTGAGTTCTATACTGGTTCCATTGGCTTACTGCAAGGGTCCTACAAGAGTACCAGGCGGGTTGCTGTACTGAGATAAAGCTTCGGGTTTAGGGTTTTCGGTGGCTACGGGTGTAAGGGCAGAAGGTTGTCGGGTTTTGTTTGATGGTGTAGTGTAGACCCCCGGACCACGGAATGTATCTCCCCAAGATTGACGTGATTCATGATGCTTCTGAGCCTCGCAATGCCCGTGCTACAAACTCTGAGCCTAAACTGGACTCTGAACCCCCAATCCCCAACCGTACACAGAAACCCTAGCCCCCAGACTCAAAGCCCTGTCAACTCTGAACATCAACCCGCCGAAACCCTAAATCATTGAAACACTCCTGCACCTTAAAGCAAATTCGCAACAAGAAAAGGATCCCATCTCCGAACCCTACTTGCGGTAGGAACCTGATTAAGAAACCTTGGGCCTTTATTAGGGTTCCTTATATGAATCCTACTATTTTGGGGTTACAGGCCCAGGGTTTTCCTACATTACCCGAAAGTCCTTTTGGGAGCCGCAGTTGACGCATCAGACCTCAGTCGACACCGGCTCCAGCGAACAGGACGTTTGGGGGATTCGGGTTTACCCATAGGCCCCAAAGTAGTTCCTTTTGGGGCTTCATATTTAGAATTCTATAAGGTAATCCACATCCGGCTCCAAAGAAGGGCTCCAGGGTTTAGGGTTTAGGGTTGGTGACGACAGTCCGAGAGAGCAGGGAGCGGAAGAGGAACTCTTTCCGATAAAATCACACATTACCCATAGGCTCCAGAGTAGTTCCTTTTTGGGGTTCATATTTAGAATCCTACAAGGTAATCCAAAAATTGGTACTACTGTGGGGCCTATGGGTAACGCGAGGAAGGAGCAAGCCACCATCCTATAAACGCGAAACCCGACAAACCCGCCAAACCCCAAGGGCCTACCCATAGGCCCCAAAGTAGTTCCTTTTTGGGGTTCATATTAGAATTCTATAAGGTAGGCCCAAAAAGGAACTACTTTGGGGCCTATGGGTAAACCGCATTTAATCCCCGAGCCCTCTCCAATACGTCGTAAGAACAGCCGTGCTCCGGACGCGGAACCTTCGGGCCTGCCAAAGAAATTTGAATAAGGGTTTAGGGTTGAGGGGTTAGGGGTTTAGGGTTTAGGGGTTTAGGGTTTGGGGTTTTGGGTTTAGGGTCCAGGGTTTAGGGGTTTAGGGGTTTATAGGGTTTAGGGGTTAGGGTTTCGGGGTTTCGGAATTTTGGAAGAGGCTTGCAGGGTTGCTCCGAGAAGGTTGCTGAGTTACGCTTGCGATAAGATTTTTGTCGTACGGTTTTCGGATTCACCTGTAGTTCTCCGTAGCTCTTCTTCGGGTTTACATGTTGATTGCTTTGGCACCAGGGCCACAATCTTGGTTAAGCAGAAATAGGAACTACGTTGAAAACCAATTACAGGTAAACCCTGGCACTGGCTCCCACGAGCCCCAGGCCCTAAACCTCAGAGACATTCAAGACAGGAGTGTAGAGTTTAGCCTACTTGTCGGGTATCATGGGGAACCAAAGGTTAACCTTGTTCATAATATAAGGATTATATAGGGATTATACGGCTGATGGACAAAATCCTGCATTACTTTAAGTACCCTAAACTATGGGAATTATGGTATATTCCTTATTACGGGTCATGCAGGATTTTGTCCATCAACCGTACTACCCCAAAAGGTTAAAGGTTACCTACTCTACTACTAGGGAATCCTGAAGGCAAAATCTTCGCGCAGGGTGCCTCCCAGCCAACCCAGGCCTGAACTCCCAAGCTCAGAACCCTGAAGCCTCAATGCCCGGAGACGCCAATATCCCTTAAAAGGAATATACCTTAAATTATAGTACCAATATCCCTTAACTAAGGAATATACCTTAAACTTATAGTAGGATACCTAATATGATTTAAGGAATATTCCTTAATTCAGGAATACACCTTAAATTATAATAGGATCCCTAATATGATTTAAGGAATATTCCTTAATTAAGGAGTATACCTTAAATTATAGTAGGATCCCTAATATGATTTAAGGAATATTCATTAGTAAAGGGATATTGGAGTCTCTGGGTGCTTGTTTTGAACTGCACCGGCCCCGTTTTACAGCAACGCGTAAGGCTTAGACTTTCGACCTTTTCGTGCCCACGAGGCTATGTAGCCAATAACGGTTCTGAACCTGAAGCCCTGAACTGGAGAACCCCAAATGCCTGAACGCTACGGGTTTAGGGTTTGGGGTTTAGGGTTTTGGTAAACCTGAAAAAGTATGTACGTCCTGGCCCGACACGGACCCGCTTAACTCCATCAGCCCGATTAGGTTTGAGCTTTGCCTCGGCGCTGAGGATTTTGGGCCGCCTGGCGGCAAACGCGTAATGTCGGGGCCATAACTATTCGCATAGGGTGTTGGGGTATGTTATACTATAGTTACAATAAGGAACCTCGAAACTCGAAACTCCAAGATATTAATGGAGTTATCATGCGGAGCCCGAATACTGCTGATCATCTCTAGGTATTATTCCTGCCCTGTTGTTAAGCCCTGATTGCTGAACCTCCATGGAATTTTTAACCTCGACAACCACCCCCGGGAATATGCCTTATGTTCTAAGGAAATCTGGGGGGGGGGTGGGTGGGGGGGCCTTGTTATTATGATGTAATGTACCTGTAACCGAAACGACCTACCATTTTAACGAACTATATATAGAAACCTCTTGATTTATCCCTAAGCCAGGAGCACCGGGCCTTACCAGGGTCTGATACGCTTGTATAGGGGTTCTAAATTCGATTATTGGGGCTGTAAAAAAACGCAGATGACAAGGGTTTTGTGGTTCTGTACACTATAGCTTACTCACAGAGGGATGATGCGGAGATACTATTATCGTTGTAAGGTTGATTCTTCAGAAAACCTAAACCCTATACCCTAAGCACTAAACCCCTAAACCCTAAACCCTACATTATCCGTTTCTGGTGTTCTGTAAGGCGTTCTGTGATTTTGTTTTGCAACGAAGCCAGGGCTGCTAGCCCTAAGGCGACATGTACCAGTCTAGTACATACTTCTGCGATTAGAGTAGATCTTCTAAGGGTTTACGGCTTAGGGTTTAGGGTCGAGAGTGTAGGGTTCAGGGTCTAGGGCCTAGGGTTAGCAAACTATACAGGCACGTGGAGCCTGAGGCTTATTTCCATGGGGCCTCAAGAGTACTAAGCCGGCTCTTGAGCTGAGGATGTGGTGTTTGTAGGGTCTCAGAAAGCCCCAAAACCCCTGAATTAGGGAATACCTGTAGCCGAAAAGACTCCCCTGGCCAAACAACCCTATAAGACCGTATACAAAACTCCTAAGCCCTACACCCTGAACTTGCCCTAAACCCTAAACCCTACCCCAAATCCTAAACCCTAAACCCTTAAACCCTAAACCCTACCCAGACCCTAGAGTCCCTCACGCCCGAGACCCCCAGCGGCCTTGGGCTAAGAGACCGCTCAGGGCGCCAGCAGCCGAGGAGGTCATGGCCGATTGGTTTAGCACCGACTTGGCACCGGACCTTATCAGAGTTCCTTGCAGGGTTCCTTTCATTCAAGGGTGTTTTAAAAGTCCTTTCAGGGTTCCTTTGAGGGGCTCGTTTAAGGGTTTCTTTGGGAGTCCTTTCAGAGTTCCTTGAAGGGTTCCTTTTAAGGGTCTTTTAAAAGTCCTTTCAGGGTTCCTTTGAGGGGCTCGTTTAAGGGTTTCTTTGGGAGTCCTTTCAGAGTTCCTTGAAGGGTTCCTTTTAAGGGTCTTTTAAAAGTCCTTTCAGGGTTCCTTTGAGGGGTTTCTTTGGGAGTCCTTTCAGAGTTCCTTGAAGGGTTCCTTTTAAGGGTCTTTTAAAAGTCCTTTCAGGGTTCCTTTGAGGGGCTCGTTTAAGGGTTTCTTTGGGAGTCCTTTCAGNGAGTCCTTTCAGAGTTCCTTGAAGGGTTCCTTTTAAGGGTCTTTTAAAAGTCCTTTCAGGGTTCCTTTGAGGGGCTCGTTTAAGGGTTTCTTTGGGGGTCCTTTCAGAGTTCCTTGAAGAGTTCCTTTTAAGGGTCTTTTAAAAGTCCTTTCAGGGTTCCTTTGAGGGGCTCGTTTAAGGGTTTCTTTGGGAGTCCTTTCAGAGTTCCTTGAAGGGTTCCTTTTAAGGGTCTTTGAAAAGTCCTTTCAGGGTTCCTTCGAGGGGCTCGTTTAAGGGTTTCTTTGGGAGTCCTTTCAGAGTTCCTTGAAGGGTTCCTTTTAAGGGTCTTTTAAAAGTCCTTTCAGGGTTCCTTTGAGGGGCTCGTTTAAGGGTTTCTT